>CM072516.1:21160145-21170145 GCA_036898135.1 Oncomelania hupensis
TTTAGATGGTCTAATATTGTCCGAGTAATGGTTGACATCAGTTGCAGTTGAGATGGACTTAGCTTCTCAGATTCTGTGAGTGCTTGAGTCTGGTGGTCAATCTGTGAGGGAGTCTGGTCACTCTCAGGATGATCGGGCTAGTCTTGTAACTACGGGGCCGAACGTGGCGAGGTAGATTCGAAATGATCTCCTTCTTTTCCACGGAGCAAGCATCATGCGTTGACTCCACAAACCGTTCCAGAGTTGAACTGTAAAATCCAGAACGCTGGCTACAATATTCTGTTCAGATATATTGGTATGTGGTGCCCTCAGCAGGGAGTCTATAGCATCAGACACCTGCCGAGTTTCCCATATGCATACTACTATATCCGAATCTTAAGGCTAAGATATATCGAGCACTATGCACAACATGTCAGAAACAATAATCAGTTTCTGTATAGAGAGTAGGCATCCCTGACGCACACCGATTATTGTTCTGAATCAGTTTCCGATGGCGCTGTTGTGGAGGACTGCACTGGTAGCCTTGTCATACAGGCTTTTGTTGACTTCAATAATTTTAGGGCTGATATTGTACACTCTCATGTTTGCCCACAGAGCTGCATGCCAGACTCGGTCAAACGCTTTTTTGAAGTCTATGAACACATGATATAGATGTTGTTGGTGCTGTAGGTATTTCTCGCAGATTATTCTGTTATGTTATGTTATTATCAGGGTTCTATGAGTTTAGCCATAAGAAGCACATCTGTCAAAATCTGCAGTTGTACAACACAACAATCTGAGGTAATAAAAATATGATTGAAGGGTACGAGGTTGAAAGTAAATGTAGGAAACTGGCGAGCTATTGAATAGGCAGTGCATTTAGATTTTGTGTGTATGGTGAGAATACGGGGTGGGGGTGGGGGTGGGGGAGAGGGCGAGAAGGTTTAATGTAGGCTAAATGGCAGATGCATCTGTGGCATTGATGTATTGTTAGGACGTTTTTGTTCTTCACTAAAACAGATCAACACACGGTACGGGACCTGGAGAAATACATCAACTTTCTGGAGGGAAAAAAGGACAATACATAACTTGCCCGAACGGTTAACGTTCAAACCTAAATTCTTCAGCGCAACTCTGTTTGAAAGGCATCAGTAAAACAGAATGATCAGATAAAAGAAAAAATAGTAATAAAAAAGAGCCAGTCCCTAGAGGACTATCAAATTCAGCAATCGCGGATCGAGCGATAGAACTCTGTACGTCATTAGGTAATTGACAAAATATCGGCCCAATGAAGCATATCCCTCTTACGGCAGAAGATTGAACATTATGTGCATATTTGTCGAAAGATTGAACATAGTAGTGTCCCCTATACGCTTAATGTGTCCGGGAACGTAAATTTACTCCAAAAAAAAAAGTTGACAGTTGTCGGAAGATTGATGCTACATTGACAATGGATATTAAAACACTGGAAATATAATATATTTCAGAGATTGATTGAACGTTGATGCTAAATTGGTAATGGTTAGTAGAGGACTGGAACTATAACGTGTTCAAAGATTGTATATGATTGTATGCATAGGTTGTATCGGAACATTAAACAGAAATGTCGGGAAGTTTAAACATATATAAAAGTCGGGACACTTGATCTAATTAATATTTGATAATTCAGGATTGACTGGGTATAGTAACGATTAAATAATTCAGTCAGTGACTAAATTTATGTAGACTAATGGTACATTCGAAGATTCGAATTAGACATCGGAAGACTAGAGTTAGACGAGTGCAAGGCTGGAAATCGACGAACTTTGATAATTATATCGAAAATAGATCAAATACATGATGTCGAAAAAACTGTATATAATGTTGGAAGATTGGATGTAGATCTATCGGGGGATTCAATATAACAAATGTGGTAGACACCAATAACTGGCTGTCTGGAACATTAATTTGCATAAAATGGCGATACCATTAGTAAACCTCCGCTAGTCTTTGCAGTGGAAACAACAAGACCAGAAAAAAAGAACTTTTATAAAAACTGATGCCTGGAAGAGAAGCTGTTCAGATGATCATTCATTTGAAATGTCCAGACGCAAGAGGTTGTGTTGTGTAAAACACTGGGTTGTAAGTAGTCTCTTACACAAAAGATTGCACTGTTAACATGCAGCCTAATAATACAAGGGTTATTTAAGGGAGTGATAGGAAAAAGTGATCTCCCCCTTTTTCTGCTGTCAGTGTTTTTCAGTTATTGGATTTTTGCCATAGCTCAATGTGGACATGTTACTATGAGGTCAGCTCATCAGTTCATCCCTCTGGGCTTTCTGGAAAGCACAACTTAAATGAATCGATGCATTAACCTTGATGCAAGAGCTTGCTGCTACTTACGAAGCTGATTGCAACATTCATTGTTCCTGTTAACTTGCATGCAGCTCTCATCAGCTCTTATTCCTAGCAGGCTGTTCTCCTAGAGCTTGTTCAAACAGGCGAAGATAATGAGTCCTTTCAACTCTCCATTCAGAAGTGGTGAATGTTTGTGTTGGCTGCAGCAACTAATGAGTCAGCCAATTAAGCTACTCGTCCCGATAGTATTTATTTACTGAAGTCTGCCTCAGCTGCTCGAAGCTCGATAAGCCCGTCCATGCTTTTTGGCTTCGTCTTTGACTACACCTTTGTTGGTGAGAAATATGAACGCAGGAGAATGTGCTTAAATGTACATTATTTTATTAACTAGAGCAATAATGTACTTAAATGTACATTATTTTATGGACTAGAACAAATAATGCGCTTAAATGTACATTATTTTATGAACTAGAACAAATAATGTGCTTAAATGTACATTATTTTATAAACTAAAGCGAGTAATGTGCTTAAATTTACATTATTTTATGAAATAATGTGCTTAAAGTTTTCATTATTTTATTACTTAGCAGGGTTTCTTAGGGGAGCATGCTTCGGTTTTTGTGTGCCCAGATCTATGTTCTCAAATGTCTATGTTCTCCAGGTCTTTTTTGCTCAGGTCTTTGATCCTCTAGGTCTATCTGCCTACACAAACAATGATTGCGACAGACTTTGGGAAAACAGACTTTGAGGATGACAGACCTAAGGGAACAAAAACCTGTAGAAATAGATGAGGAATATGAAGGAACGGAGGGGGTGGAGTGGGGATGGGGCAAACTAAACCTGAAAGGCTTTGAGAGAACATAGACCTGTCGTGGTGGAAGAGTGGGGGGGGGAGATAGGGAAGGTTAGATAGGCCTGGAGAAACAGACCTAGAATTGAGGGAACGTAATTTTTATACTTGGGGGAACTGTTACAGGAAATCCCACATTGGTTTATTGGCATAAAGCCGGCAAGTAATAAATTGTTTTAGATATATCATTGCGACGGTTGGAATTCAACTCTTTTTCGACACTTTTTCTTAGAATTTGAGATGTTTGGCAGTTTGTGGTTTGGTGGTCTTGTTTGGTGCCGATTTGTTGTAATAATTCCCTGGGTATTTCTTCGTAGCTTCGTCCCTACTTTGTGGTGTGAATTCGCCACTTCGCACTTAATGGTGCTATTTAGTTCTAATTAAAGGATGATACTTCGCACTCACCCTTATTTAGTTGTGTTATTTGAAGTCTAATTTCTTCGTGTTCTTTTGTTTAATAGTGTGGCTTAGCGTTAATTTGTAAAGATGTTACTTCGTGTATACTACTTCGTCATATTACATAGTTCTTATTTAGAGGTGCTAACTAACTGTTATTTGGTGCTGACTTTATGGTCGGGATGTCTCGCCACTTCGGGCTGTAAATTCATTTGTTATACTGCTGATCAATGATTATGACTTTTCCTTGCAATAATACTTCTGCAGTTGCGCAGTTCAGGGATTAGTTACGTTTTAAGCAACTGTCTGATCTTTTCAAAAGCGAATTGTGTGATCTTTTTTTTTTATTATTATTACGCCAGGTAACAGAACTGCGACCCTTTCCTTCATCTGGTGTGCTACTGGATTATTCATATTTAAGATTATACACGATCTGGCGAGACAGAGGGAATCACATCTATTGTGTGCCAGATAATAAATAAAGATAGAACACCACGTGCACTTCTGGATAACTGTATTCTACGCATGTGAAACTATTATCCAAACACCGTCGCTGTTCAAACTGCGTTCGTTGGTTCGTTGACTACGTTCAGTCTTGCCACTGGCTCAAAGTTGACAGTTGACATTTTTCAGGTAAGTGGTGTAACGTTATATTTTGATAAACTGGAACTGTGGGATACGTTTTTCATTGTAAATGGTCTTGATTTTATTTTAAATTCTTCAGGATCTACTGCGCGGTAAGTTCCACTAACCCAAACAAAATGTAAAAGGGATGTTTTAAGGGGTTGGACAGTGGGAAAGAGGGGGTACGAGTGGGAGGGGGGGGGGACGGGGAGGTGGAGGGCGAAGGTCGCGTGATGTCACGTTAATAGTTGCTAACAATGTATTTGTTCGGGTTTGTCTGTGTGTAGCATGTAAGAGTATACATTTGTGTGTATGTGTGTGTGGGTGTGCGTGTTTATGTGTGTGTGTGCGTGTGTGTGTGTGTTTGTGTTTGAATGGCAAGCTCGCAACCCCACACTTGCTTTTTTGGTTTTTGTTTGTTTGTGGTTTTGTTTTGTTCTTTTTGCGTGTTCATGTGAAAGTGTGTGTATGTATGATTAATGATTAGCCAACAAACAAGCCAACAAACACCGCACAGACCCTTCAAGCTAGATGGCGCTTTATGAGTCACGTCTTTGTTCAAGTCTCCGCTGCTAGTTTGTTTACATCAATGCTGCCACACAAGCATAACATTAACGACATCTATATCCTGCTGCAGATATTGTGTTCCTGTCCTATAGCAAGGGGTAATGGTCCATGTTGTTGTTTAGTATCAGCATTACCCTAAGAAATCTCTTTTTCGGCGGATATTCAATTCAATTCAATCCAATTTGGTATTTTATTTTAAAGTCTCCCAACGTACGTGTGCTTTTACATCACTTCGTTCTCACACATGGATATGCAAACATAGAGTAAGAGTTTTGTTAAGCTTAAAGCTGAATTGCAACCATAAACAATAGCATTACTACAAATGTTTACATACTGCGGGCATACAAAATTATACGGACTTTATCTATTATTGCAGGATTAGGCAATAAAAGGTCAATGTGTTCTTAAATACCCGCATCGATGTTCTTTTCTTCATAAAGTAGGGTCAAAATAGGATATTTATATGAAATATAGCAGATTTTGGGTGTGTAAAAAAGGACATCAGCAAACGATACGTTTTAAAAACTTGGTGTTCCACGAACTCTTAGTTTGTTAATGAACCTCCACAGATGTCTTGGGCAGGAATCATTTTCAACATTTTTACTTAAAGTTAAATCAGAATGCATATATGCTTATGTGGCGGAAAGGAAGGCGGCTGGTTCAAGCTCGGGAGAGAAGTTGTCTACCTTGAATTTCTTGGTTAGACCAAAGGGCTCTTTGGTTAGGCTAGCCTGAGGTGGCTCCTGCTGTGCAGAATCCTATGGTGTGGCCATTGGATTATGCAGGACAAGTCGAAACGACATTTGTTCTCCCCCGGCTGACCATTCGTCTTTTGCTTTTTGGTGGTGAGCGGGACTACATTGTCGGCAAGCATTGTATGCAAGTCGGTGGCAGCGACTTTGCAGATGAGTGTCGTGGCACTATTAGCCGGCAACCCGGTTTACCACCAACCACGCATCACCGCCTTGCAGAAGAAATATTTTTATGAGGGATAAAATGAAAATAACAGTTCGGGTCGGACCGTGTTCTCAAGGTGGTGGCCGAGAGACAGGAATCAAATACTCCACTCGGTTACACTAATACACACGCGCGCACACAGACGAACAGACACACACTAACAACCACCGATACCCACACACAGAATGAGAGACACACACACTTTAGGCTGTTACAAAAAAGAAGCTTTGTTCCAGACCTTTGAGTTCATTTTTAAAGAATAATTTGTTTTCAAAATCCTTAAGTAAATTTTTACTGTTTTAATTCGTACAAGCACAAGTATATCAACTAACAAGTTAGTATCTCCCTTCTATGTCTCTATCGACGTGCGCGTACAACCGGTTGCTTCCCTTTACATGCTTTGCGCTCCATAGATCGTCGTCGGCCTGAAACTTCAAAACCCAGGGGAATTATGGGTAGAGAAATCCTTTTCTGAAATGACGTCGGCCAAATCCTTCTTTAGTTTCTTTGCTCGAGCAAAGGCAACCTCATAGGTATGGAGCACTTCGTCCATTATAACTCCATCGCTGATAATACTGCTGACAAGTTTCTGCCTTTGTTCACTACCAGAAATATGCAGTTCCTCTCCCAACTTTCGTTTCATTTCAGCGAGCACATCTTCGCGAGAACAGATTTCCCAGAATTCTCTATTCTATTTTTAGGTTTGGGATATCCCCGTCTCAGCTTGTGGCTAAAACCAAGGGCAACGGGACCACCGCACGTCGACTGGGGGCAATACGAGATACTAACTTGTTAGTTGATATACTTGTGGTACAAGAGAGTCATCCCGAATGTGCTCATTTCCGTGCATTGGATTCCTGGAACAGTTCGTTTTGATTTCTTTTTTTTTTAAATTCTGAAAGTGTAAAACAAAGAATGTTTCAATAACGAACGCCCTATCAACAACCGTTAAAAACAAATTCCTCAAGGAACAGGTGGCTTCTGTTTTAAGGAGCCACGAAGCCTCCCGCTGTTTCGTGTTTATCCCTGAGATTTGTTTTAATTAAAACTTTACTTTCTTTCAGGAAGGAAGGAAAGAATGGCCGCTGTACGTTTATTTTTACCTTCACCGCAAACCCTCATGCTCATACAGGTTAGCTGAGGCTCTGTTCTGTTGAATAGAGGAAACAAGATTCATACATCTCAGATACGCTGCATACAAACCGTGCCTAGTGGGTGTTGTTTCATCGTGTATCTGTTCGTGACGATTGGGCACTTTGTGTGTGTACTTCCTAAATATCAATCTCTTCTCTACCACCTTTCTGTAAGTCTGTCTGTTTGTCTGTCTCTTTCTCCCTCTGTGTGTCTCTCTCTCTTAATATTGAAGATTACTTCTTATTTTGTTAAGGGGCAGATTGGAAGATTGGACTTTCTAATTCGTCTAAAATCTGAATCCCTGATTAAAAAAAAAAAAAGTAAAAGAAGTTTTAGAAGTTTGCAACTCTTTCTCTCTCTCTCTCTCTCTCTCTCTCTCTCTCTCTCTCTCTCTCTCTCTCTCTCTCTCTCTCTCTCTCTCTCTCTCTCTCTCTCTCTCTAAGCCATGTGATGCACAGGGTTACTGAAGGATCAGTTCTAGGGCCTATCTTATTTTGTATTTATATTATTGATTTACCATTAAGCTTACATCTCCCAAATAATCCTATTGAAGGCCAGATGTTAGCTGATGACACGACCTTGCAATATCAGGGGAGGAACATAAGTGAAATTCAGCAATTTCTACAAGGTGCGCTTAACAATGTTGCTGACTGGTGCAGTTTAAAACCATATGTCTCTGAATCCGGCTAAATCAAAAGCTATGTTAATAACAACAACTAGACAAAAGCATCAGCGGGCTCCGCTTTTTCTTGATAATGTCGTGAATGGAAAAAAAATAACGAACAGGTTGAAAGTTATACATTTTGTTTTTTTAGGATAAAGCCGAGACAGCACAGCTCAACGGGAAAAAAAAACATTTGTGAAAATGCTGGTTTTCATCTGTGTCTGTAAATACATTTGAACAGCTTGCTATCTTGTTTTTTGCTGATGTTCATGTCTTAAACACCATCACGACATCCTGTTCGTTTTCCGACTGTCCACCTAATGGACGGGAAGCAGATAGCTGACAGATTATGCATATTCATTCTTTTATATCTTCAGGTTAGTGACATCACACCATTATCATCCTCGGCCCGCCCCTCCCCCCCATTCCCCCTCTTCTCTACCACCACCCCCCTTCCCCGCTATCACTAATCTACATCCTCATCTTATCTTTATCTTCCTCTTCTTCTATCTCTTCTTTGTGGAATTCTCTTCTTCTTGTGTGCCCAGTCACATATTATGTCTTAATTACATTGTCAACTACTTCGTGTTATGGCCCCATTTACTTTTATATTCCCCCAAAATTCCTATTATAATACCATTGGTGTGTATTTCTCACCTAGCCACACTCCTACCCTCCAATGTCTTCTTCTTCTTCTCCTCCTCCTCCTCTTCTTCCTCCTCCTTTATCTTCATGTCGCCAGTCACACACGCCGTAATCACCATCACGACACCTTCGTCGTTTTCCGGCCGTCCACGTAATTGACGTAAGACGGATACATTCAATTTCCGCGCATCCTGTCACTTCCGGTCTGCTGCGGTTGTGTCCCCTTTTTTCCTCTTGGGCAAAAAGCAAGTCGGTATTACGCGGTAACTTTTTTGTTTGTTTGTCCCATTAGAAAAACGAAGGTGGCGACAGAACGCATTGATTGTGCATCATTCGTACGTTCACCTGTGGTTTTTAGAAGCCCCGGGTAAACACAACTTTGGTAGAACAACGCTGAGGATGTGTTTGGGGCTGAAATGTATGGTAAAAAAAAAAGATCGGGACACAAGCACAAAATCTACCATGCAGTACAGTGGCTCAAATATGTTCCATTATGAAATGTATGGTTAATAAAGTAGGGGACCCACATACACACACGCACACACACAATCTACCATGCAATACAATGACTTATATTTGTCCAATTCTGAAATGTACGGTTAATAAAGAATGGGACACACATGCACACACAAATAGCCATGCAATACAGTGTCTCAAGTTTGTTTTGTTATGGCGACCACTCGCATCGATTGCGCAGAATGGTGTACGTTTGTCTGTCTGGAAGCAAAGGCTCTGTAATGTCTGTTAGGCTTGTTGTTGTTTTTGTTGTTGTTATTGCTGTTATTGGTGTTGTTGTTTTGTCCCATTAGGAATACGAAGATCTCGTCAGAGCACACGGACGCTCTACTTTACCTGAGGATTTCAGAAGCAGAAACAAAAGAAGGTGAAATATTACGTTTGCTGTTACTTGTGTAGCTGACCATGTGATGAGTACTCTCTCTCTCTCTCTCTCTCTTTTGTTTGAGCCGACTTTGATGAGACCTAATCTTTGGCCACGGGTAAGCCGGTCAGCGCGTTCTACCCTTCTATTTTCCCTTTGATGTGGGAGGGAGAGAGAGAGAGAGAGAGAGAGAGAGAGAGAGAGAGAGAGAGAGAGAGAGAGAGAGAGAGAACGGGGGAGAAGAGGGGGAGGCCGCAAAAACCGCGTGACATTAAAAAAAAAAGAGCAAAATTATGGATAGGTCTCATCAGTATACTGAGACTGAAGAAAGTATAGGCATTAAAGACTCCGCTAAATGGGATGCTGTTTATGATGTCGGGTGATAATGACAGTGTGCTGTCGTTTATACCTGCTTCGTTTCTCGTTAGCCAGTTGGGGAAAAAAATATATATATATCGCAAAGCAGAAACAGAGAGATCGGGACATTAATTTATTTTGCGGTTGATGGTGTTTGTGATGTTGATGACAATGTTACCGTTACATGTACAGGTATTTTGCATCCTGTTAGCAAGGCGAATGCGATTGCTAATCGGGACATTTGCTTCTACTGCTGCGGTTGTTGTCGTTTGTTTGTTAGTTAGTTAGTTTGTTTCTTATGTAGGTAATGTTAATGTTGCAGAATCAACGCATCTAATATGCGTTAGACTTTGTGGAGCAACAGCAGTAGCAGCAGCAGAAAATTGAATATTATGGAACATTATGTTTGATGTGTGCAATGTCGATAATAATCGTACAACTATATTTGATGTATAGCTGCTTTTACAATCCTTTCAGCAAGGCGAGTAATTGCGAAGCGGATGGAGAAAGTTTGGGGAAATGTGTTGTTGTTGATGTTGTTGTTGTAATGTTGTTGTTGTTTAATTGTTTGTGAAGCACAGGCCAAAATATCGAGACCTTTGCGATTGAT
>CM072516.1:21172645-21195145 GCA_036898135.1 Oncomelania hupensis
GATAAACAGCTAATACTTTAGATGCCGATTATAATTTGTAACACTGCATCACACCAATGGTCAATATTGTTCAGAGCATTAGAAGACTGGATGATTGTTCATTATAGGAGAAATTCATAATGTTTTCAAGGAACACAAAATGTAGCTATAACCTCCTACAGCGCATATTTGTTTTCTAGGTCCTCCAACTGGCGTCTTCAGCGTTGCTGTACAGATGATTATTAATATTACCATTAGTAGCGACTCGAGATGCCATGAATAATGCTAGCACCATAAGTCAGCCTTAAGTCTGGGATGGCCACAAAGGGAAACAGTATCATACAATTACATAGCATCTGTATACGCTGTACAGTTTCATCTTCGCAGGCACCCAGATTCGACAGATTATATCTGGCAGCGAAGTTCATCACCCTCTTTACCGCATAACCTGTGCTTTCACTATAACCTATCCCGATCCTATCCTATCCCGTAACTCGGAGGTCGTAGGGGCACCGCAGATGATCGATTAACCAGCGTACTCCATCTTTCCCTGTCCTCAGCAACCCTGATTGTTTCGCTCAGTGTCAAACCAGTCCATTCTCGAATGTTGTCCTCCAACCTCTTTTTCGGTTTCCCTCTTCTTCTACCTCCTTGCACTGTGCATTGCAGGATGGTCTTTGCAAGACCTGATGATCTGGTGTCGTGGCCATACCATCGGAGTTTCCGTTTTTTCACCTCTGTGAGCAGGTCATCGTGTTGTCCAATGGCTTGTGTGATGGTCTGTCGGTCTTTGTCGTTGGTGATGTGCTGGGTTTAGGAAATGCCCAGAAGTCTTCTGTAGCACCTCATCTCCATGCTTTGTATTCTTCGTTGTAGCTCTGCTGTGAGGGTCCATGTTTCGCAAGCATATAGGAAGATGGAGATGACAAGGGAGCGCAGCAGCCTTACCTTGGAATGTAGACTGATGGTCCTGTCTTTCCAAATTGGCTTCAACCTTGCCTGGGCAGCAGTCATTATAAACAACGTTTCATAATTTTGTTCTTATGTTTACCGTTGATAGTTGACTGGTACGACCGTGTATCCTGCGTGCTCGCCCAGCGTATTATAGTTACTAAGACTATTGCGGCCGCGTTGTAAGCAATACGACCAAACTACTCACGAATCTCACGAATGTGAAATCCGTCAGACACCGTCTTACTATTTGTTATTTACTGGTTCTTAAATAGCGCTTGTCCAGCTTCAGAGCTGCTCAAAGCGCTGACCGCCTTAGTTTAAAAAAGCCCATGTTTTTATATTTAAGATAATGTTTATATAATTTTGTGTGGATGGGGTGGGGTGGGGTGGGTCTCCTCTTTCAGCTAATTTATCTACCGAGAACCTTGTGTTTACATTTTTTAGTTTGAAATTGTATGCCTCGATAATGTTTGCTGTCGCTGGACCTAAAGCAATAACTATGTAATGTAACGTTTGCTGCATCGTGTAAGGCATAGCATAGCTTAGCGTGTATCCAGAATCCAGAACCGCTTGTAATTTAAAATATTGTAAGTGTAGACTAAGCTGGGTCTTGTTTGAGCTCTCTCTCTCTCTCTCTCTCTCTCTCTCTCTCTCTTCCCTCCCCTCCCCTCCGTTCCGTCCGAGTCAAAGCTTAAAGATCTGACTATAATGTATTTACCGAGTCTGAGTATCAGTTAGACTTGTAGTTATTGGTCGGCTTTGAATTATGTTGGCTGGTTACTATTCGTGCGAAGGCATATTTAGTCTAGATGGGTCTATATAATTCTAATATATCAACAACTGTCTACCTGGATTAAAGTGTAGGCTTAGTGTTCTTTGTTCTCACCCTTTCGTGAGGATTTAGACAATATACTCCTTTATTTTGATAAACCAAGGACCGATCACGTGTACCATTTAGATTTAGTAACACGTGTTCATTGAGCGTTGTTATTGTTTGGTGTTTTAGTTTTGGATGAAGGTATAATTATGATAAATAGCCCAGAGTAGGTGGGTCTGTAGGTCAACAGCTGCTCATGATATGGTTGATGAAGGAATGCCAACAAGGTCTACCGTTGTAATATTTTTTCTTTTTTTTTCTTGAGAACTAATGTGATTAGGATAATATAATTTTATTTACCGTTATTGCCTGGCTACTATATAATAATAATAATAATAATAATAATAATAATAATAATAATAATAATAATAATAATAATAATAATAATAAGGGGTGTCGGATAGTGCAGTGGTTGGAGCACTCGCTACTGTGTCGAAAGTGAAGCACCGTCCGGTGCGGTTAGCACTTGGATGGGTGACCGCTAAGGTGTGAAGCGACAAACAACAACGCCCCCAGTTGACTCAACTGTGATTGAGTACCTACTCTCTTGAGGGTGGGGAAGGTAAAGCAGCGAGGGAGAGAGTTGGGCATCACCCTCATTACGCTGGCCCAAGATAAGTGTGATCTCCAACATCACGCTCCCCTACGGCCACAAGGCTATGGGACTACCTTTACCTTTTAATAATAATAATAATAATAATAATAATAATAATAATAATAATAATAATAATAATAATAATAATATAATACTGCTGCCCTGGCGAGGTTAAAGCCAATTTGGAAAGACAGGACCATCAGCCTACATTCCAAGGTAAGACCGCTGCGCTCCCTTGTCATCTCCATCTTGCTATACGCTTGCGAAACATGGACCCTCACAGCAGAGCTACAAGGAAGAATAATCAGTACAACTTATGTTAATCTGATGAATTAAAATTGATGCAACAACAACGAAGAATACGAAGCATGGAGATGAGGTGTTACAGAAGACTTCGGGGCATTTCCTATACCCAGCACATCACCAACGACGAAGTCAGATATAGACCATCACACAAGCCATTGGACAACACGATGAACCTGCTCCTATCCTATCCTATCCTATCCCATAACTCGGAGGTGGTAGGGGCACCACAGATGATCGTTTAACCAGCGTACTCCATATTTCCCTGTCCTCAGCAACCCTGATTGTTTCGCTCAGTGTCAAACCAGTCCATTCTCGAATGTTGTCCTCCCACCTCTTTTTCGGTCTCCCTCTTCTTCTACCTCATTGCACTGTGCCTTGCAGGATTACATTACATTACATGATTATTGCTTTAGGTCAAGCGGACACTTCCGAGCCAAATCAGGACCGGACAACCCCCGATCCGCATAAAAGATCTGCTGAAACGACCCTAGTGGTAAAACTGAAGGCTCTCCACCAGCCAGTCACTTTACAATAAAGACATCCCACGCAGGGGACGCTGAGGCTATACTCTAATTTATTGAACCCCCGTTTACAGAACCAAGATAGAATACAAACATCATTATAAATTATCAACAAAACACATACATATAAAATGCCAAAATTTCTAAGCAATAACGGCATAGGAAGCCCACCTAGTGACCACCTGGTAGGAAGCGTCCAATATTCCCAAGCTGATCCAACAGACCTCACACACAAATAAGGAGTCTTGTCCCGGAAGAGTTTTCGAGAAAAAAGGTAGGTGACTGGTCTAGCAAAGAAGAAAGATGGAGTACGCTGGTTAAACGATCATCTAAGTGCCCCTAAGACCTCCGAGTTACGGGATAGGATAAGATAGGATAGGAATAATAAAATGATGAAGATGATGATGATGATGATGATGATGATGATCATCATCATCATCATGATCTGTTTATTACCCCCTCCCTCCCCCGGGGGTTTGAGTATAAATAGTATCCCCACTTTCTGGAAATTTAGGGCTTTAAATGCCCACTGTCGCTGTCTTTCTCATTTCTTCTTTCTCATTCCTGCTCTGTTCTATCAATCTGCTATACTATCTTCTTCTTCGCTAGACCAGTCACCAACCTTTTTTCTTAAAAACTCTTCCGGGACAAGACTCCTTATTTGTGTGTGAGGTCTGTTGGATCAGCTTGGGAATATTGTACGCTTTCTGCCAGGTGGTCACTAGGGCTTCCTATGATGTTATTATTTAGCAATGTAGGCATTTTATATGTATGTGTTTTGTTGATAATTTATAATGAGGTTTGTATTCTATTTTGTTTTTGTAAACGGGGGTTCGATAAATTAGAGTATAGCCTCAGCGTCCCCTACGTGGGATGTCTTTATTGTAAAGTGACTGGCTGGTGGAGAGCCTTCAGTTTTACCACTAGGGTTGTTTCAGCAGATCTTTTATGCGCATCGGGGGTTGTCCGGTCCGCTGGACCTAAAGCAATAATCATGTAATGTAATGTAATCTGTTTATCTATTTCATCGCTCTTATACAGTAAGTCCTCGGGTTACGCCGGTCTCGACTTACGTTGTTTCGTGGTTACGACGCTCCTCCCCATAAAAATATAATAAATAATATTACGCGTCTTTCCCGGATAGTGCAGTGGTTGGAGCACTCGCTACTGTGTCGAAAGTGAAGCACCGTCCGGTGCGGTTAGCACTTGGATGGGTGACCGCTAAGGTGTGAAGCGACAAACAACAACGCCCCCAGTTGACTCAACTGTGATTGAGTACCTACTCTCTTGAGGGTGGGGAAGGTAAAGCAGCGAGGGAGAGAGTTGGGCATCACCCTCATTACGCTGGCCCAAGATAAGTGTGATCTCCAACATCACGCTCCCCTACGGCCACAAGGCTATGGGACTACCTTTACCTTTTTTTTCCCGTCTTACGCGATTTAACGTCGTAAGCGACGTAAACAAACGGGAGCTAGTTTCTGGCGATCGGCGGAAGACTACGCTTTGTTGTGGTTATACGGCGGGGAAGACGGCGTCGCTTCCTACGCTGGCGTCGCTTCATACGCTCAGTCACTGTACATAAGCCATTTTAGTTGTTTACGCCGTCTATCTCTCTCACGCGTTTTATCGTTTGTTGCCCTTGGTTATGGCTCCCAAACGTAAGTCAGACTCTTCTGATGGTAGTGCATCAAAGAAAACAAAGGCCATCCCCATGGAAGTTAAAATGGACATTATAAAGCGATCTGAAAATGGAGAAACACCAACAAACATTGGCCGGTCGCTTGACCTTAGTCGTTCGACTGTGGCTACCATTCTCAAAGATAAAGTTACAGTACAGTGTATAGCACTGCACGTACAACACAGGTATTTTTCTGTATGTTCCGACTTACGATGAAATCGGGTTACGACGCGTCCAACGAACGGATCAACGTCGTAACTCGAGGACCTCCTGTATAGCGCTTTTCCCAGTGCAAGAGATACTCAAGCGCTGGCCTATAAAGAATTTAACTCTAGCCGCCCGAAGTGCCCACTTTCAACCTATGGGCACAAAAAAAAGTAACTGTAGATTATAGTCACACGACACCGAAGCGTATAGGCGACTACTGGTCACATTATTCTGACACCAGCGAACCAGTTGAAGGTAAGGGGAAAATAATATGGTCACACATTGGCCAATCCGGGATTCGAACCAGGTACCTTTCGGTTACTAGTAAGACGCTCTATGGGCACATCGAAAACTGCTACTAATATTACTGCTACTACTGCTACTACTGTTACTTCACTACTAAGCATAGGCGCGATGAATCACCATATACCGTGAGATGCGTGCGCTGAATAAATCGTTGTATTATTTTACTACTACTACTACTACTACTACTACTACTACTACTACTACTACTACTACTACTACTACTACTGCTGCTGCTATTACTACTACCACTACTACTACTACTACTACTACTACTGTTTATCTCTCTCTCCCTCTCTCTCTCTCTCTTCTCTCTGGGTATGGCAAACATTAAGGTTGGAAGGCTAGGGTTTTTAGCCTGGGTTAACCTACATCTAATGGGATTAGTTCCGCACGGTATCGCAACAGACGCCGCCACACTATGAACTTGCACTTAGCAGACAGAGTATATCAAGAACCATCTTAAAGCACTCAGACACCTTTGCCGTTCCGATCACTTCCCAGTTAGCACGACGTGTCCTTCTGAGCCTCGGAGAGAGAGAGAGAGGTGGGGGTGGGGGGAGGGGGGGGGGGACGAGGGATGGAGGGAAAGGGAGAGAGAGCGAACAACAAAAGGTTGATTCAATATCGTTTAATAGGTTAATAATAGGTTAAAGATTTTGGGCTCGAAAGCCTAGTCTTACAAAATGTTCCAAACGACAAATTTAATTACTACATAAACAATATAGGCTGTAAATTAAATACAATGTAGATTTTTGTTTTAAATACAGAGAGAGATGGAGGAGGGGGGGGGAGAATGAGAGAGAGAGAGAGAGAGAGAGAGAGAGAGAGAGAGAGAGAGAGAGAGAGAGAGAGAGAGAGAGAGAGAGAGAGAGAGAGAGAGAGAGAACAATAAAAGACAAACATGAACGAAAATGGAAAAGGGCACTTTCTGCATGCGACTGTTGAATCACACGCACGAGCGCTTCTATCTCGCTCTTCCCGTTGTCTGCTGACACTTGGAACGTGTGTGAGTGGGAGTGAGGGGGAGCAAATGAGAGGGACGGGATGTAGAGGGGAGAAGTGAAGTGTTTAGTTCCTCAATCAATTGACTGAATAATGGTACTGGTTGCCTGTCAATCTAAAATTTCACGAGTAAGATTCGATTTTCTTTCCGTCCTCTAATAGCGATCTCTCTGCCTCTACACAGCATGTTTGAATAGTTTTTGTTGTGTATGTGAGAGTGTGCACCAGCGAAACTTGTAAGCGTGTATGTTGGTGCTTTGGAACTTTGTCCTTTAATTTCACATAATATGATGTAAATATACAACATGACAAAAGGCTCATAGCCCTGGGAGCTGTATAGCCAAAAGTAGGGTTTGAGAGGGGAGGGGATGGAGGGAGGAATGGGGGGGGGGGAAAATTGGGATACACATAGCATTCGTACGGCATTGTATAACACTACAGCTGCGTTTATAATATTTTCCGCAACTGGACAGCTGTAGATCAGCAGATTACCTTAAGACAGACACTAAGGAATTTACAACACGAAAATAAAGGTGGCAACAAAATAAGTACACAGAACGATACCAATTCCACATCAGAACAATACAGCACAATAAGACAAATAACACGTAAATCACACGAAATGTAAAGAGTCAGCGCTTTTAAAATTAAAAACAAATCACTGGTTAAAAACAAGAAGGGTTATAACCAAGAGAGGCGAATTCTATTATATTTTAGTGTTATGATCATAATGATATATTAGTTTTATTTAAATAGAGAAAAAACAATTATTCCAATAAGACGACCTCAGTTTTAATGACTTAGTTTTAAAGTTTGAATTCATCAGTTGATACATTTTATTAACATTTGGATAATTTCTATAACACTGAGGTATTAAGAGGTCCTCGTGCTTTTGACGTGATTGGTGATTTGGGTAAAAGGCGCGTATATATAGTACCCATTATTATTATTATTATTATTATTATTATTATTATTATTATTATTATTATTATTATTATTATTATTATTGGAAGATCCCCACATTCGGCACAATTTTGCGTATTTACGCACTCTCCTTTTGTGACGATTTACGGCGAAATTCCTGACGACTGCGAATCAGGACTCTTACCGATGAGAGTATAAACCAAGGCCTAATCTGTGCAAGAAAATGAGGAACGTGACGGACTGTCCTGTTATCACCCTTGTCACAAGTGTCAGGCTTCCTCTACTGGCCAGCGCCAGCAATCGATCCTTGAATTCGATCTCAGCCAATCAACTTTGACAAGGATCCAAGCCCCCACAGAGTATTTTGGCCGTGCTAGGATGCTGCTGCCAGCTCTAGCTGTACTATTACTATGATTGCATGCAGGCGGAACTCGTCACACCTCAACTGCTCAGTATGAGGGTCAGGTCCGGCGAGTCCGGAAAAGAAGCCAGTGCTGTCCCTTTTCATTTCCGCGGGCCTTATCTCCCGTGTTTATAGTATGGTTGCTCTCCTACTTCGCTAGGGCGAAGAGAGACGGAGTTAAAATGGCATCCAACCGACGTAGAGATTACTAGTGTCTGAGAGTTTGTGTGTTTGGTGCAAGTATCCTTAGGTTCCGCTGGATGGAGCAGACAAGAGTGACGAACTGGATTGAATCGACCCACCCCTATCTGCGACAATGATGACGACCACAATCACAATGATGACAATGATGATGATGATGATGATGATGATGATGATGATGATGATGATGATGATGATGATGACAGAGGCGTCGACCCATAAAAGACATCAACGAAGACAACGGCAACGATGAGTACGATGTCGCTATCAATGCCACTGACGTAATGAAAACAAAAAACTGTCGCTCTCTACACTTCCGTGTCCATACCTGGCTCATATTCTTGTCACGTTGGTTAAGTCTGGGCTCAAATCCCCCTTGTTACCACTTCCCTCCCCATCCCTTTCACCCTTTCTTCCCCATCCCACATCGCTTCGTCCCCTTCTTTTCCAACCCCTACCCCCTCATAACTACCCTGAAATAGTAAACAGTCTATCGTAATTGGGAGTGCTGACACCCGTTTTCTATTGGTAAAGGTAGTAGTCCCATAGCCTTGTGGCCGTAGGGAGCGTGATGTTGGAGATCACACTTATGGGCCAGCGTAATGAGGGTGATGCTTATCTCTCTCCCTCGCTGCTTTACCCTCCCCACCCTTAAGAGAGTAGGTACTCAGTCCCAGTTGAGTTCACTGGGGGGCGTGGTTATTTGTCGCTTCACGTTTTGCGGTCACCCATCAAAGTGCTAACCGCACTGGGCGGTGCTTAACTTGCGACACAGTAGCGAGTGCTCCAACCACTGCGCTATCCGACACCCCGTTTTCTATTGAATTAGTTAATTATTAGACCTATCTTATTTGACGTGATTTATGGTTACGATGATGATAATAAAATGACGACTACGACGCAGGTGATAACGACAATTATGATGACGACGAACACAGCGATGATGATGTTGATGATGACGACGATGAAGACGGTGACCATGATGGCGGCGACGACAACTATGGCAGCGACGATGCATCATTATTAGTAACCCCGTAGATCCTTCCTTCCTGATGCTGTACTAAAATTGGGCCCGGCGGACGGCGGTGGACGAGGAAGCTGGACCGTCACGCAATGGCAGCGCTCAGAGAGGGTGGTGGACAGTATGTGGAGAGGAATTGATTTGATACTGGACATCGCTGGAGGCCAATAACTGTAACGGCGTGTGGATTGTGCGATTATGACTTACGCCTCTGTTGAATTCTAATTAGTCTTACACCGCTATTATTACGTTGTTTGTTATTGATCTGTAACAGTAGTAGTAGTAGTAGTTGTTGTAGTAGTAGTAGTAGTAGTAGTAGTAGTAGTAGTAGTAGTAGTAGTAGTAGTAGTAGTAACAGTAATAGTAGTAAGTAGTTAGTAGTACTAGTAGTAATAGTAGAAGTAGTAGTTGTAGTAGTAATAAGATTTTAGTTGTTTTTCATTCCAGTAGTAGTATTAGTTCTGTTGTTGCTGCTGGCCGGTGTTCTTCTTCTTCTTAAACATCATCATCATCATCATCATCATCATCATCATCATCATCATCATCATCATCATCATCATCATCACCACCACCACCACCACCACCACCACCAGCATCAATTTTAACACTAGTAGTTTTGGGCCTACTTGAATGACATTGTTAACGTCTTATCCAAATCTAATTTTTCCTCGAGCCTTAGCTTATATATTTAACTGTTAACATTTCATTTTCCCATATTATTCACGCCTTAATGTGCTCGCTGCTATTTATATCACTGGACATATTTTATTGTCGCAATAATTGTGTTTCTTTAAAGTTTGATTGCATGGGTGTGTGAGAATATTAATGTGAATGAATGTTGATGTTATATTAGATGTTTTATTAACTGATTATGACATTGGCCTTGTCATGTTTCATGGTCATGTTATGTTGCCCACATGTCAAATTTCGGTGTGTAAAAACGGGGCCAATAAATCATCTTATATCTTTTATGCATCATCATCATCATCATCATCATCATCATCATCATCATCATCATCATCATCATCATCATCATCATCATCATCATCATCATCATTATCATCATCATCATCATCATCATTATCATCATCATCATCATCATCATCATCATCATCATCATCATTATCATCATCATCATCATCATCATCATCATCATCATCATCATCATCATCACCTTCTTCTTCTTCCGTTAATTTTGTTTTTAAATTTTGAAAAAGTATATTTTTTAAATGTTAAAAAGGTTAGTTACATTTTTTTTACATTGGACCTTCAGTATCGTGCAGCTTAGAGCAGGAAAGCTAAGCATACACGCGATGGCATAAGCACGCTGCACATTGGAATGAACACGGATTTATGTTGATTGCCTTTTCGACCCGCGTATCGTTCTCCTGCTCTCTTCCGTCTTCCTTATACACTTATTCTGTTCCCTGCTTCCCTCGGTTTTTTCTTTTTTTAAACGTCATTTCCTATTCTCTCTCTCTCTCTCTCTCTCTCTCTCTCTCTCTCTCTCTCTCTCTCTCTCTCTCTCTCTCTCTCTCTCTCTCGGTCTGTCTGTTTCATTTTCTTTTGGGTTTACTGTTTTCCAATGTTATTCCTTCAATAAGGGGAAGGTCCCGAATTAGCTAAGAGCCGCTGAGCGCATGCGCTTCTGGAGCTTTTAACAAATTTCCGGTCTTGGCTGTGAGAAACGGGATTCTGGGGGACATTTCCGGTCACGTGAGCGCGAGACATGGTGAACGCAGCAAGATCGTACAGTGACGTATGCAAGGGATACTTCGTCGGAGGCAATTTTCTTCGCCTTCTTAGTTTGGCACGGAATAATAGAAAAATGCCATTTAAGCTTACGTTCTTCGGGCTCGTTTTACACAATTCCACGTGTGCTCTTAACACCCGCCGCTTCTGTTCTCCTTAGAGTTCAGCTTTTTCCATTGAAATAACAGAACATTCGGAAACGTCGTAGAAAATGTTTACATTATCGAACGCTTGAAGATCTTAAAATATATATAAAAAAGATATATATATATATAAATCATGTTCTTTTTTGCTGGGATGTGGTGCGTAACGAAAAGGGGTATTTTAGAACTTGCGAGTGTTTATCCGTTCTTCCGTCTCACAACTTCTCTCACTCGTAACCCTGACCTCATTGTCACACCTTCTATTAAACATTTTTACAAAAATCAGTACATTTTCAACACATACAAAATGTACAACAATCAAATTAATTAATTTACTTACATTCTGTGTGGCATAATAAATTCGTTGAAAGAATTATATAAACAACCTACAAATAAATTTAAAAGACACTCGTAACAACCGTCTCCAGAGGAGAGAAACCATAGCTATACATGTATAGTCACACCGCAGTTACAATCCCATTCGACTTCTTATTGGCTGATTCGGCGATGACTCGTTCTTTAGTGTCTTATGCGTCTACGTCGTCTTCTTCCGCCGCCTCCTTAATCTTCCCTCCCCCACTCCCCCCCCCCACCCTCGTCTCTTTCTTCTAAACAATGAAGATACGTTTCCTATAGAGTTCTCTAGAGGATGCGAAATCTAACATCTTGAACAAAACATTGAATGGAACTATCTGCACTTTGTCATCACACAGCCGCCATTTGCAGTTAACTCGTTAACGTAAGCTTCACTCCCACAGTATACATGAAACGGATTATGAGAGTTAGATTTCTTCGTCAGGTAAAAAAAAAATAAAATAAAAAGGCAACGTTTGAAATGTGATCGTCTCGCTAACTGATATTCGACTGATAAAACAAGCTCAGAAATCAAACCCTGTCTTATCTGCAGAGGCAGGCAAATTGAACCTCCACTTTAGCTATTGGAAATGAATGGTTCAAGAGTTCAAATATCAACTCCAAAGGGCCATGCAACGGCAACCAATAGACCAAGACCGTCATACCATCACCTTTTCTCTTCCCTCACTAACATGATTTGGCAAACAGAAGAACCACATTTGATACATTTTTCAGGAGTTCAAATGTTAATAACGGGTTTATTCAGCTGTCCCGCTATTCTTCTTATGAGCTTATTCATTTCCATTTTCACAAATGTGTGCACGTTTCATTCCTTTGCGGACAGAGGCTGGTGAGAATTTGCTGAGGCCGTTTCTCTAGAAGTCGCGCCATTTTATTTTTATTTCATTTCTTTGAGCAATGTTTATAGTCTGATAATTTCTTGAAAGCCGAGGAAATAAAGGTTTGTTGAACTGAACCTGCATGGACACGGGTTCGAATCGCACAAAAAGATTTATGTCAAAGAAATTGTGTTTTTAACAGGCGGAGAAGACGTAGGGAACTGCTTGGGTTTGTTTTGGTTTGTTTTGTTCGTTTGTTTGTTTGCTGTGTTTCTTTTGTTTGTCGTCCAGTTGATCAGAGTTTATTTGGCTGTTGGTTAGAGTTTGAATTTCAATGAGGTAACATTTACAGTTTGGAAGACACTTACAGTATATTAATGAGTGGCGAAGATTCCTCAGTGAAAACCTCCCGCCCCACCCCCTCTATCCCTCTCCTCGACTCTCTTCCATCAACCCACCTTCCTTTCACCCTCTCAGGTCCTCTCTATCCTGGGTGTAAGGGTGCAGGGGGCGGGGGGGGGTGGGGGTTTGAGAGACAGGTGTCTACAGTCATTAGTAGATTGAGTGTTGGGGCTTACTGAAGCATTCTTTGATAATTATCGCGATGTTGTCCTGAGGCAGTAATGGCTTTTTGCATATTCATGATTGTGCATCCTGTAGTCTTTCTTATACGGCTGGGAGCATTCTGGTTTTCCTGCGAGTTCGGAACACGGACCTCCAAATTTATAGAATAACTAGATGATACCCTCCACTGGCTTTTTGCACAACAAGGGGTGCTAAGCCTTCTCTTACCAAGCTAGTTTTCAATTCTTTGTTTCTCATGTTCAGCACTTTTATAAGCTTATGTTAAGAAGACAGATCACTCGCTCGCCCCCCCTTCCCCTCCTCCCCCCACCACCACCTAGCTATTGAAAATATATGTCTTTATATATGTATATGTCTGTTTACCTACATATAATCGAACATGTGTGTCGGGTATGTTCTGACTAGATAAAAATCCACAATTTAAATCTAATCGACACCAAATTTGATACGAACATACAGGTTGTGTCCCTGGGGAATTTACGAACGATACTGCTTTATCTCTCAAACTGTTCACAAATGCCTTTTGTTTTACATGCGAAATGTTCAATCGGCACAATACTCTAAACCGACGCCATTTTGGGTCTACCATAAGTGCGGGCTGTTATGTCCCTTGTGATTATTAACACACCGCAAGTCTGCCGTGATTTGACAAAACCGAGTAAGTCCACCTAAGGTCGAAAATGAGTTTTTTGCGCCATCAAACTTGCAAGAGAATGACGCATCTTACCTGTAAAAATCAAATCCGAACTATGTTTAGATTTGGAGATATCATAGAGTAAGTCCTTGTTAAAAAACATTTAAGTGGGGGAATAAACTAACAAAACCAAGCAAGTCCACTGCGATTTTGTTTCGGCGATCCTCTGGCTGATGCTCGAGTTGGCATGATGACGTCATCTTCAATAATAAACTGACAAAAAAAAGTAAGTCCTCCCGACCAATGAGAAAGTGCCTTACGATGAAGTGGACCAGTGAGAATCCATGTTATTGCTGCTGTGCAATATTATTTTCCTGTGAAAAAGATGACGAAATTTCAGTCAGCAAATGACGTGTTCGGCTTTTTGAAAAAGAGTTTTCTTCATGTACTTTCCTGCCCACCATGAAGGATCCTGTGGCTCTTCCGCCTATGCGGCAACTTCCACGAGGTGTGGAAACAAACAAACTATCCTATCCTACCCTACCCTGTCCCGTAACCCTGATGTCGTAGGGGCACCACAGATGATCGTTTAACCAACATACTCCATCTTTCCCTGTCCTCAGCAGCCCTGATGGCTTCGCTCAGTGTCAAACCAGTCCATTCTCGAATGTTGTCCTCCCACCTCTTTTTCGGTCTCTCTCTTCTTCTACCTCCTTGCACTGTGCCTTGCAGAATAGTCTTTGCAAGGTCTGATGATCTGGTGACGTGGCCATACCATCGGAGTTTCCGTTTCTTCACAACTGTGAGCAGGTCATCGTGTTGTCCAATAGCTTGTGTGATGGTCTCTCGGACTTCGTCGTTGGTGATGTGTTGGGTATAGGAAAAGCCCAGAAGTCTTCTGTATCACCTCATCTCCATGCTTTGTATTCTTGGTTGGAGATCTGCTGTGAGGGTCAATGCTTCGCAAGCATATAGGAAGATGGAGATTACAAGGGAGCGCAGCAGTCTTACTTTGGAATGTAGACTGATCGTCCTGTCTTTCCAAATGGCTTAAACCTTGTCAGTGCAGCAGTTGTTTGTGCAAACCTGGAGAGGACTTTCTGTCGGGCCCATTGTCTGATACAATGGCTCCTAAATATTTGAAGCTATGCACTGTGTTGATGGATTGACCTTGGACTTTGATGTCCGTGTTGATGCCATTGGTGTTGCTGGTCATCATTTTGGTCTTCTGTGCACTTATTTCCATTCCATAGGCTTTGGAGGTGGTGTCATGCCTCTGTACCAGCTGTTCAAGTTCTTGTTCCTCTCCAGCCAATCCATCAATGTCATCCGCAAAACGAAGATTGGAGATTGCTCTACCCCCTATGCTGACTGTGCCTTCGTGATCTGCAAGAGCATCTGACATGATGCGCTCTAGGAAGATGTTGAAGGGTGTTGGAGAGAGTAGGCATCCTTGACGCACACCGACTGTTGTTCTGAACCAGTTTCCGATGGCGCTGTTGTGGAGGACTGCACTTGTAGCCTTGTCATACAGGCGTTTGATGGCTTCAATAATTTTAGGGCTAATATTGTATACTTTCATTGTTGCCCATAGAGCTACATGCCAGACTCAGTCAAACGTTTTCTTGAAGTCTATGAACACATGATATAGATGTTGTTGGTGCTGTAGGTATTTCTCACAGATTATTCTGAGGTTGAAAATCTGTTCAGTGGTACTTCGCCCTGCCCTGAATCCTGCTTGTTCTTCAGCTATGATTTGTTCAGCTTGGGGTTTCAACCTGTTGAGTATTATTTTCAGGAGGACCTTGCTGGGATGGCTGATGAGGCTGACGGTGCGGTAATTTTCACACTCCTGAAGGTTACCTTTTTTTTGGGAAGAGCGATGACAAGCGACTGGGCCCATGGTATAGGCCACTCTCCACTCTGCCAGATCTTGTTACAGATAATAGTGAGGGCATCAATCATCGCTTCTCCTCCTGCTTGTAGCAGTTCCGCGGGTATGTTGTCCACTCCCGCTGACTTACTTTTCTTTAGCGATAGCACTGCTGCCTCAACTTCTTCCCGGAGAATTGGGAGGATTTGTTCTTCTCTGTTCTCGGGACATGCTAGAACTGATGGGTCTCCATTTGGTGTATGGTTGTAAAGGTCAGAGCAGTACTCTGTCCATCTGTCCAAGACTTCTTGTTCTTCTGTAAGGCATATGCCAGACTTGCTTTGGATCGTGAAGACTTTGGGCTGTTTGACATTTGTCAGCCGCTTTACAGTCTGGTAGGCCTTCTTGCTGTTGTTTTTGTTCAGACTGTTCTCAATTTCCTGGCATTGATCTTCTATCCAGTTCTCCTTTTCCTGTGCGCATGCCTTTTCGGGTATCATTGTTGATTTTTCGGTAGACATCAGCTCACTGTGAGGTGTTCTTTTTTCTTTTTTTTTTTAATCTCTCTTCGTTTATCACACACATCCAAAAGTTCAGGTGTGATCCACGGCTTTTTCTTTGGTCGGTGCTTGCCAAGGATCTCAGTGGCGGCATCCATCACGGCTGAGTTGAAGGTGGTGGTCATGGTGTTGACATCTATTTCACCAGTCCCCAAAATGAGCAGTGGTGCAAATTTCCCTCCAATTGTGGCCTGAAATAGTTCTGCCACCTCCGGGTCTTGCAGTTTGTCCAGGTCGAACTTCAGTCTAGTGCACTTTGCTGTATTTACTCTCTTCAAGTGGAGCCGGAAAGACATCATCAAGAGATCGTGGTCACTTCCGATGTCTGCTCCTGGAAAAGTGCGTGTCCTGCCAATGTTGATGCTTAATCTGAAGCGTTTCTTGACCATGATGTAGTCTATTTGGTTGTGATGCTCCCCGCCGGGAATGTGCCATGTCCATCGTATGGAGTTTTTGTGGAGACCAAGCTTGTTTGCCAGTACCAAATTGTTGTGTCTGGCAAGCTCCAAGAATCTCAGATCCCTGTCATTTGTCTCGTTGTTACAGTGGGGTGCACATGTGTCTCCCCAGTTGTGGTGCGCATCTTGGCCAACCTTGGCATTCCAGTCGCCTTGCACTATGACTATATCCTTCTTCGGCACTTGGTCAAGGACCGCCTGTAGATTTTCATAAAATCCTCCACTTCGCTGTCGTCATAGTCCGATGTTGTGGAATAGGCCTGGATGATGGTGATGTTGAAAAGGGCTGCTCTCAGGGGGATGGTAATGAGTCTACTGGAGACTGGGCGGCAACCCATGACAGTGGCTAGAATGTTCTTGTGGACCAAGAATCCAACGCCGTGTTCGTTCCTTTAATTTCTAACGCTGAAATAGAGCTTGTGGCCTTTGTCGGTCGTTGTTTCACCTAGGCCTTTCCAGCGCAGTTCGCTGATGCCTAGAACGTTCCATCGATAGTGGTCCAACTCGTGGACCAGTTCTTCTAATTTTCCTTCCGCAGTTAGGGTCCTGACATTCCAGGTTTCTATGACGATGTTGTTTCTCGTGCGGATCTTGCTAAATTGTCCATCAGTAGCATACTTAACACCTCCGTCCTGGTGGCCAACGGAAGGCGCGGTCCTTGAGCCGTGCGACGACCGATCCGGTATGGAATTAGTGGATAGTGTCATCATGTAGTGTGTCTTGGGCAAAAAAAGACTTGACGGTGCCCATTCCTCTCCAGGCTGTTGGCCACAGCCGAAATCCACGAATACAGTGTGGCTCGCCTTGGCCTTGAGCACGTGGTCGTTGAACCTGTAGTAACGTGAGGTTCCTCGCCCTGGCAGGTGACTTCTGTGTAGAAGACTTTCGCCCAGTGATGCCGTGTTAACATTACCCTGTTAGTCGCCTCTTTCGACTCGCCGGGAAACGTTGGGTCTATTCTATTCTGTGCTCGAACCCACAAACAAACAGCAACAAATATATTACAGACACACAACAAGGGCAACAAAATACAAGACATTCACGTGGTGTAAAGGCAGGAAGATCGCTACAATAGAAAACTGAAAGGAAAATAGTTTTGTATTTTTAAAATTAAATTGGCTGCATCTAATATTATTTTGAAGGGAGGGAGGAAACCGGAGTACCCGGAGAGAACCCTCGGTGACCCGTAAAGTCTCATAAGAATCCTAAAGTTTTGCCCCGTGCGGAGCTCGAACCCGCGACCATCGGCATTGAACACCGGCGCCTACCCACTGCGCTACGGGCTACCCCATAACCATGACTCTTGCATACCAACCGAGGAATATTAAGTGAAGAATGGCTAAAAACAATAACAAACACGCACACACATACATACACTTTAACTGCCGCACCCACATTTTACAAAACCGAACTTATGTGACTCATCTCGTCAGACTTTTTAACAAAGAAACGGCCTATGGGACTTACTTGGTTTGGTGAATTTTGAAAACAAGGATTTACTTAATAATAAACTGACAAAACCAAGCGGATTTGACTTACTTGTTTTTGTGAATTTTTTTAACAAGGATTTAATTCAATAATAAACTGACAAAACCAAGTGGGTGACTTGCTTGGTTTTGTCATGTTCTCAACAAAGACCTATCTCAAGAATAATCTGACAAAACAAAGCAAGTCCACAAATAGTCTTAAAACATCAAATCTATCAAACATTTCTTTAACATTCAAGGTATGCACTCTTAAATCGAGGAATTGCATTATAATATGCCCTTAAACTTCCAGAAACGATCGCGTAATATAGCGCAACACAAAACGTCGATTTTCTCGAAAGTAGGTTTTGTGGACTTGCTCGGTTTTGTCAGTTCACGGCAGAAGTATGTCGTATTCTGGGAGACGGTGTATGGGATGGAGGGGTGTTACGAGTAGTTGAGAGGAATGGGAGGGGGGGAAGATGGTGGCATCGCCTAATGTAAATAATCGCTGACGGTTCTGCGCATGCGTGAATATCCGGAGGTCATTTGTTGGAAACGGAAACGGAAATCAGCATATACAGAGTACAGAAAGGAGAGAGAGAGAGAGAGAGAGAGAGAGAGAGAGAGAGAGAGAGAGAGAGAGAGTAGATGGGAGGAAGGGGGGTTGGGGTGGTAAAGACATTAGGGAGTAGTGCAAAGGAGGAAGGGAGGGAGAGAGAGCAGATAGAGAGAGGGGAGAGAAGGTAAAAACATTAGGGAGTGGCGCAAAGGAGAGAGAGAGAGAGGGAGGGAGATAGGGGGGGAGAAAACGGATGAAAATTTATCATTCTAAATATACGGCTGTATAATTACAGATCCTTTTGATTTTATTAGTATATGCAGAATTGTTCCTAACAATCGCACAACCTGAATCCTTTAGTGGATGATATGAATACGCCATGTTCAAGCATGGTGTGTTTCTTCTAGCCACTAACATATACGTATCTGCCAAAAGCATAGTTTTCAAAAACAGCACAATAAACTATTAAAGTTTAAAGCACACTCCAGCCACACTCCATGTTCACAGCCATATTGCGATGCAGAGGACACACAAAGCGGCAGGTAAACCAACCACCTCTAGATCTACTCTTTGGGTTGTGCGCTCATGTGTTGGATTTTCACCCATTTAGGTAAATGTCATTAGGCTATTGCTGTGTGTGTATAAGGAGCAGAATCTTTAGGAACAATGTAGAATCTGTATTCCCGTTTTACGCTTTGTACAGTCAGTTGCCAGTAGCGCATTTTCTCGGTTTTTTTGCAAACGGAACAAGCACAAAGAATGCGCAACGCATCTGCATCTAGCCTATTTATCTAATAACGATAGCTTTATCAGCGCTGTAGATGATTTGTGATAGTACAATTACAATTACAATATAACTTTATTGATCTCAAACTGAGAAATTCGATACGTGGTCAGCACTCACTCCATATATCACGACGCACTTGGCCTTGCAACATTTGAGATTTAAAGTTAAACGCAGCAGACGACAGATTCCCATTCGGGATGCTTGTTTCTTATTTAAGGCGGCAGGGATAGCTCAGTGGTCAGTGAGGGGCCGGGTAGCTCAGTTGGTAAGAGCGTCTTGCTAGTAACCGAAAGGTCGTTGGTTCGAATCCCGGATTGGTCAACGTGTGATCATATTATTTTCCCCTTTACCAACAACTGTCCCGCTGGTGTCAGTATAAATCGGTCCAGTAGTCACCTATATGCGAAAGTGTCGTGTGACTATAATCTACATACAAACAAACAAACAAATCAGTGGTCAGAGCGCACGACTTGTGTGAGTGCGTCTTGGGCGACGTGGGTTCGAATCCTGACTTCAGCAAACTATTTTGTGATTGCTGGATATTACGGGCCAGCGCCTTGAGAAGCTCCCTGAGCTTGTAAGTGCGCTATATAAAAGAAATCTCTTTCTTTTCTTTTCTTTTATTATTTCAAATCCATAGTTTTTTTGTTCAAGCGACTAAGGTTGTGTGAATAAGGTTTCAGAATGTAATGGAATTTGTACTCCTCATAGTGCAGTCCTCCACAACAGCTCCATCGGGAACTGGTTTAGAACAACAATCGGCGTGCGTCAAGGATGCCTACTCTGTCCAACACTATTCAACATCTTCCTGAAGCGCATCATGCAGATCATGAAGGTACAGTCAGAATAGGGGGTAGATCAATTCCCAACCTCCGTTTTGCCGATGACATTGATGGATTAGCTGGAGAGGAACAAGAACTTGAACAGCTGGTACAGAGGCTTGACACCACCTCCAGAGCCTTTCGAATGGAAATAACTGCAGAGAATACCAAAATGATGACCAACAACACCAATTGCATCAACACGGACATCAAAGTTCAAGGCCAATCCCTCAACACAGTGCATAGCTTCAAATATTTAGGAGCCATTGAATCAGACAATGGGTCTCGACAATAAGTCCTCTCCAGGATCGCTCAAACAACTGCTGTCGTGACAAGGTTGAACCCCATTTGGAAAGACAGGACCATCAATCTACACTCCAAATTAAGGCTGTTGCGCTTCTTTGTCATCTCCATCTTCCTGTACTCTTGCGAAGCATGGACCCTCACAGCAGACCTACAAAGAAGAACATAAAGCATGGAGATGAGGTGCTATAGAAGATTTCTGGGCATTTCCTATACCCAGCACATCACCAACGACGAAGTCCGACAGACCATCACACAAGCCATTGGACAACACGATCACATGCTCACAGTGGTGAAGAAACGGAAACTCCGATGGTATGGCCACGTTACCAGAGCATCAGGGCTTGCAAAAACCATCCTGCAAGGCACGGTGCAAGGAGGCAGTGGGATGGCAACTTTCGAGAATGGACGGGCTTGACTTTGAGCAAAGCCATGAGGGTTGCTAAGGACAAGGAAAGATGGAGTGCGCTGGTTAAACGATCATCTGTTGTGCCCCAACGACTTCCGAGTTGCGGGATTGGATAGGACTGCTCCTAGAGTTATTAAGAGTACTCTGTGTGTGAGGGTTAAATCACGGCCTACAAAGCATCAACACAAACCAAATTACAAAGACAATTTCACAAGTTGTTACCGTGTTCTTTTACATGTAAAATAACCAGAAACGATAAGTGTGCATTCTTACCTGTCCTGATCTCTCGGAAATCGAAAGAACGAAGTTTTTCGCATTGTTGTTTGTAGCGGGCGTTATGACATGCAATCGCACTGCAAGCATCGCCTCCAGCGCGTTGATTGCGTTTCTTCGGTAGCGCCATTTTTTTATGACGGTGAAAAGGGACTCTACTCTTGCTGAATTTGCTACGAAGCTACTTCTTCTGTCTATGCGTCTGGAGGAGAGAAGAAGCAGAAGAAGAAAGAAGAACAAGGGGAAGATGAGAATGAGATGACGAGGACCGAAAATATGAATAAAGAGGAGACGACGACCACGACGACGACGACGATGATGATGATGATGATGATGATGATGAGAATGATGATGATGATGATGACGATGATGATGATGATGATGATGATGATGATGATGATGATGATGATGATGATGATGATGATGATGATGATGATGATGATGATGACAAAGAAAGGAATAAAGAAAGAAGCGAACGAAATGAAAAATAAAATAAAATACTAAAGAAAAAATATGAAAGAAAACGTATATGTCATAATCTCCCGGTGCGTGTAATAAAATAATTAGATTTATTCTCAGAACATTCCTACAAACTTAATATTAGTTTGTAAACAGTTTTTAACGTTCCATTTTCCAGAAGTCTTCTGTAGCACATCATCTCCATGCATTGTATTCTTCGTTGTAGGTCTGCTGTGAGGGTCCATGTTTCGCAAGAGTATAGGATGATGGAGATGACAAGGGAGCGTAGCAACGTTACCTTGGAGTGTATAATGATGGTTCTGTCTTTCCAAATGGGCTTCGACCTTGTCATGGCAGCAGTTGTTTGTGCTATCCTGGAGAGGACTTCCTGTCGGAATCCATGGTCTGATACAACAGCTCCTAAATATTTGAAGCTGTGCTCCGTGTAGAGGGATTTTCCTTGGACTTTGGTGTCCGTGTTGATGCCATTGGTGTTGCAGGTCATCATTTTGGTCTTCTCTGAACTTATTTCCATTCCTAAAGCTCTGGCGGTAGAGTCAAACCTCTGTACAAGCTGTTCAAGTTCTTGTTCCTCTCCAGCCAATCCGTCAATGTCATCCGCAAAACAGAGATTACGGTTGGAGATTCCTCTACCCCCTATGCTGACTGTGCCTTCATGATCTGCAAGGGCATCTGACATAATGCGCTAAAGAAAGATTTTGAAGAGTGTTGGGGAGAGTAGGCAAACGAAAATAAGAGCAAAACAGCAAGCCGTCTTCGTAGCTACCTCTTCTGTCCATGCGTCTGTAGGAGAGAAGAAGAAGGGGAAGATGAGAATGAGATGACGAGGACTTAAGAAGAGGAGAAAGAGAAAATGACGACGACGACAGCGATGCCGCTGCTGCTGCTGCTGCTTCTGATGATGATGATGATGATGATGATGATGATGATGATGATGATGATGATGATGATGATGATGATGATGATGATGATGATGATGATGATAATGACAGAAAGGAAGGAAGGAAAAAAGAATATAAAGAAAATATAAAACAAAATACTAAAGAAAAAAATATGACAGAAAATGTTTTATGGAACTGAACCAAAAATACCGTTAATATCTTGAGAGAGAGAGCTAGAGAGCTAGAGAGAGAGAGAGAGAGAGAGAGAGAGAGAGAGAGAGAGAGAGAGAGAGAGAGAGAGAGAGAGAGAGAGAGAGAGAGAGAGAGAGAGAAAAGAATGTTCTAC
>CM072516.1:21200145-21275145 GCA_036898135.1 Oncomelania hupensis
CAGGTCACTTTTCGATATCGCGCAGAATATGTTTTGAATGCATGCTCAATGTAAATGTATACTTCGACCTGAGGGCTTCTTTTCCAACCCCGTAGATAAATGGAGAAGTCTAATATGCATTTTATGTTAGTTATTTTGCTGTGGGAAATTCGCAAAGAAAACAGCGAAGACATTAATTTAATCAACTTTGCAGCAGCAGCAGCAGCAGCCGGAGTAGGGGTCTAGTAATAGAAGTAGTAGGAATAATAATAGCAGCAGCAACAGCATCAGCATTGGTAGGAAGATGGCACTGATCGGTAGGGGTTAAAATGCTTCTGTATTGTTACATACATCCTTCAACTTTATCATGTAATGAAAATGTCCAGTAGTCTATATTTTAAGGATCTCGATTTATAATCCACGGGAAAATCATCGCTACGATTTTATTTCACGTCCTGAGGTTTTTCTTGCCACACCTGAATCTATGTAAGCAGTGGCCTTGTATTTTCACGAAATCGATAGACTACCTTTAGTACCGCTATTATTATTTAGAGTGACAAATCTCGCAACTTCACTCTCAATAATATGTTATGAAGCTACTCGATGATAGGGTATCCGCTTTTCCTCCTCACAGAGCGGCTTACTAGTAACCGAAAGGTACCTGGTTCGAATCCCGGATTGGCCAACGTGTGACTATAATCTACAATTACCTTATTTATTACCTCCTCACCGACTTGCCGCATCAATGAACACTGAAGTTTAAATCTACATCCAACCTTGGCGGACATAGCAGCCCGGAAAAACCGTCCCAGGGAAGAAGGGGTCGGGATTTAAGATCAACACTGAACCGCCAGAGCAATCATACTGCTAAGTTGGACAGTGACAAATGGCTATTTTTATCTTGCCCACCACGGCCTGTGCTACGCGAATGCTCTATCGCTGAGCTAGGGCTGTGGGACGAACATACCGTAAATAATATAGTATATTTAGTTTTACCTCTCTTCCACCCTGTAGTCCAAGATACTCAGCTATAGTGTGCCTCTGAGAGAGCGGTTCCCGTTCATTAAATTGCAAATCGATCCGAGAGCTAGGGGATGCGAGGTGTTTGTCTCATCGCTCGTGTCCAGAATGCGAAACTGCCTCCATCCGCGGCCGTGTCAGTTGATTGGGAGAAGGGGTGGAGGAGATGGTGCGGGGTGGGGGGGGGGGTAGAATTGACGTCAATCGGGATGGACACGACACTCACTTTCTGCGCACCTTGTATGCCACTTAATGTAAATGAATTTGAAGAATGTGATGGTACGTTTTAAACGGATGTGGCGACGACGACGACGACGACGATGATGATAATAATAATAATAATAATAATAATAATAATAATAATAATAATAATAATAATAATAATAACAACAACAACAAAAATAATAATAATAATAATAATAATAATAATAATAATAATAATAATAATAATAATAATAATAATTATTATTATTATTATTATTATTATTATTATTATTATTATTATTATTATTATTACTATTATTATAATGATTATTATTATTATTATTATTATTATTATTATTATTATTATTATTATTATTATTATTATTATTATCATTATTATTACGGTATTTATATAGCGCTTGTTCCGAATGACATCAATTCAAACCGCAGTTCTCACGCATTTATACTTAACGTTAACATCGAAATACATTGATTGATTGATTGATTGTTGCTTTAGGTCCAGCGGACTCTTCCGAGCCAAATCAGGACCGGACAACCCCCGATCCGCATAAAAGATCTGCTGAAACAACCCTAGTGGGAAAATTGAACGCCCTCCACCGGCCAGTGACTTTACAATAAAGACATCCCACGCAGGGGACGGCTGAGGCTTTACCCCAACTACTCGAACCCCCGGTTACAAAAACAAAATAGAATACAAACATCATTATAAATTATTAACAAAACATATACATATAAAATGCCTATACTGCTAAATGATACAATCATAGGAAGCCCTAGTGACCACCCGGCAGAAAGCATCCAACACTCCCAAGCTGATCCAACAGACCTCATACACAAACAAGGAGTCTTGTCCAGGAAGAGTTTTCAAGAAAAAAGGTAGGTCATTGATCTAGCAAAGAAGAAGATAGTATAGCAGAGTGATAGGACAGAGCAGGAATGGGAAAGAGTAAATGAGGAAGACAGAGACAGTGGGAATTTTAAGCACTAAATTTCCATAAAGTGGGGATACTATTTATACTGAAAACCCCCGGCACTCCAACGGGGGGACTGTTGCCGCAGTGAATCTGTCTTGCCTACAAAGGAAAGACAGGTTTTCAACTGGGGCTTTCACTTTTCCCTTTATAGGTTTGAACAATCTACAGTGGCAAGATTGCTCATGATCCCAAGGGGTATCGAAATACATACGAAAAGAGGCGATATAAAAACAAGACACTAATAAACTTTGCAATGACATAACACAAACATAAAAAAGAATATTTACACCACCAGTATAAAAGACGAGGGAGGGAGGTGGAGGAGGAGAGCAGCTGAGGAGTGAGGGGGCTGGGGGCGTGCGGTCTGGCGGCGGTAGTCTGAATCAGAAAAGAAGGAATGATGGTGTTGATGGGAGACGAGATAATACCTTTTTAAAGAAGAGGTGAGTTTTTAGGTTGGACTTGCAAGTGGCTATGTTCGGAGAGCTGCGAAAAGTGAGAGGTATAGAGAGTTCCACGTTGAAGGACCAAGCATTGAGAAGGATCGATAGCCTGCAGAGGAGAGTTTGTAGCGGGGTATTTGTAGCATGAGGGTGTCGGAGGAAGAGTGAAGATTTCTAGATGGTTTGTAGAAGTTAATGTTCTGTGTGAGGTAGGAAGGGGCTAATCCGTGGAGGCACTTGTAACAAAAAGTACAGATTTTGTAGGTCATGCTCTGAGACACAGGAAGCCTGTGGAGAGAATGTAGGAGGGGTGTGTAATATGATCAGAATTTGTTTTCTTTTTGAGAACAAGACTGAGCTGAGTTTTGAACACTTTGGAGCAGATGAACAGAAGAGCAAGGAAGTCCAGCCAAAAGAGAGTTACAGTAGTCTAAGCGTGCCAAACAAGAGATGAAATATGTTTGACTGTAGCGTCAGTGGTCGGATGCTTGCGAACGAGGACTATTCTACGTAGATGAAAGTTGCATGTTTGACAGCTTTTGCGGATGAATTTTTACATGGAGAGGGTGTTGTCAAGGATGCCACCAAGGTTTTTGACAGAATATGACATAGGAATAGTGATTTGGCCAAGAGTGACAGTTTCTACAGGGGAAGAAGACAGGTTGTATTTGGTACTCGTAATGATGATGATGATGATGATGATGATGATGATGATGATGATGATGATGATGATGATGATGATGATGATGATGATGATGATGTAAAAGGGCCGTAGAGAAAAATATAGACATCCTCTCTCCTTACTAACCCATCCCCCAAACACCTCCCGCCTAACATATCCAAGAAAAATAAATAAATAAACAAAAATAAAAATAAGATAAAATAAAATTAAAATTAACATAAATAAATAATTTTAATAATTTTCTTTTAAAAAAAATCAATTCAAAATCTTAAAAAGATCTTTTTTACGTCTTTGTTCATCTGTGATCCGCTGCGCTCCGTAAAATGGTTTCTTAAGAACAACAAAAGTTAAAATAAATTGTAGACGTTTACCTGTCTGATACATGCATGCGGACTATAATCTTATTACGTGCCTTATGATTTTCAATACAATTACCATTACACTACACTGCCTCAGGGATTTTCAATATAAATAACACGACACTACACTACAGGTACAATACACTTTACTACACTGCATTACATTACACTACACTATACTACACTACACTGCAACTGTATGGATCGCATAAGTCAGTGTATAATGTATGTAAATTGTTTCTGCAAAGAAAACGAGCTTTACTAAAATTGAGTAAATTTATAAAATGAGGAAAGGGCGTGCGCTAAAACTATTAACAATATTGTTCAAACGCTGTTATTTTCAAAGTTAAAAGTTGGAATGTGAGTAATGTTATTGTGTTTTTTTTTTTATATTTGTATTGAATTAGAATTGGTATGCTTATGTTGTGGATTTTTGTGTGTGTATCCTCCACATGCCAAAGGGGGCAAATAAAGGGATTAAATCTTGATTCTTGCATTCATCTCTCATGCAGAGAGGTTCGAACCCTGAACACAGCAAGTTAGAAGTCCAGTACTCGACCTCCGTCGAGCCCGCTTGGGATTAGGAAGGGAGAAGGGGGAAAAACAGCTAGCTAGCTGGACAAAGACACTTGTTGAATTATTAGTGGCGAGGGAAGAAAATCAGAAAGGGGAGAGAACAAATGTTATAGGTATGTACGTGTGGGGATGGAGGTGGGTGGAAGAAACGAGGAGAGTGAGAGAGGATGAGGTGGGATGAGGTTTGAGCGAGTTTGGGGATGAAGGGAAAGGGGTGAAGTGGGGGCTGGGGGGGCAAGAATACTGGACTGTGATGCGATATAGATAGATACTTGTTGAATTACCAGTAGTGAGGGAGGAAGGGAGGGAGGGAGAAGAAGAAAAAGAAGAAGAAGAATTAGGCGAAGAAGAAGAAGAAGAAGAAGAAGAAGAAGAAGAAGAAGAAGAAGAAGAAGAAGAAGAAGAAGAAGAGAGACAGAAAGGAGGTGGAGGAGGTCTTAGCATTTCTTCCTTTTGTAAACAGTCGACATGACGATCTGTATGATCCCCCAAGGACGTCGTCTTCTGGCTCGAATAAAACCCTCCCGAATTTCTTAGTCGTTAGCAGCATCCTCGTTAATCATTCATCATCGTCCTTCCTTCTTCCTCTCCGCATCCACTCCCCTCCTCGTTCATCTCATTCTCGTCCTCCTCAACATCGTCGTCGTCATCATCCTCATCCTCATCATCGTCATCATCATCGTCGTCATCATCATCATCGTCATCATCATCATCATCATCATCATCATCATCATCATCATCATCATCATCATCGTCATTATCATCATCGTCATCATCATCATCATCATCATCATCATCATCATTATCATCATCGTCATCATCATCATCATCATCATCATCATCATCATCATCATCATCATCATCATCATCATCATCGTCGTCATCATCATCATCATCATCATCATCATCATCATCATCATCATCATCATCATCATTATCATCATCATCATCATCGTCATCATCATCATCATCATCATCATCGTCCTTATTCTCCTCCTCCTACTACTTTTCTTTTTTAATTGTTGACGCCTTCGGCTACCTTTCATTTATCTTTTTCTGTAGCTACTCATCTGTCTAGATATATATATATATATAATTTGCATTGCCTTCCGCATGAGATATAAATGCGACCAAGACGGAAATGGCTTCGATCAACACTGGTAAAGCAGATGGATCTGTTGTAATTATGGACGTCCATACTTTATTATCTGTTGCCTTGTTGAGATTCCTTTTTGCTCCCTTACGTGAACTTGTGCCCGATTCCTCCCTCCACCTCCAAACTCACACATCCTCCCCCTAATCCCCCCCCTCACCGCACTTTCCCACCCACCCCTACCCCCCTCCCTCTCATCCAATGCACAAGCTCGTGTCACATGTTCTGTCGCAGACACAATCACGGATTTGTGTCATCATTTTTGCACACCACCAGCCCATTATCATGTCCTATGGTTGTCCAGCCGATGGCATGGCAAGTTAATATTGTAATTTCGTGTCTGTTCACAACAATGCGATTTTAGGCAACAAAAACAAATGAAATAAAAAGAGAATGAAACTGAAATAGCCACCCGACTATATTGTCGTAGTTGACATTTTCCGTGTAGAATTGTAATTCTATCCAACGATAAACCAGGACAGGCAAGAGTGGCATGTACCTGTCTTCTTGATAACTTGTCAGGTATTGTTTAGCTATTACAGCAGCTTGAACAAAACAGACTATAACGTGATACTATACCATTGGGCTCTGCAGGTAACCTTACAAAATCCATAGAGAACCGGCTGTGGTTATCTTGATTGTTGTTGTAGTTGTTGTTGTTGTTGTTGTTGTTGTGGTAATTATTGTTGAAAGATTGAATGATTATTATTAATGTAAAAAAGAGGTGTGGAAAGACTATACAATAAATATTTTTTAATGAGATTGAAATAGAGCTAAACAGAGAACCCGCTGTTCATGGGATAGCAACATTTAATTCTGCTGACAATTGCATTTGAACAGTACGGGAAGTTGTGACTTTAGAGAACTTACTGTTATAATAAGATATTGTTGACACTTTATTGTCCCTTTTTATCGGTAAATTCTGGGCCGCCTCCCCTGGGGAAGGCGTAGTCGTCTAAACACAACCTAATATTAGTTGTGTTTTGTTTTAAAAGCTTGCTGGGAGAGCGAACCGGAGGACTCGGAGAAAATCCCCGATCGTTTCTCTAGTCAAAAGTAAATAATATTCGGAGAAACGTATAGCCCAGATGCTGGATCGATCCCACACCTGTCAGGCACCAAAGGTTTCTATCCTGTGGACCAGGCAAGTTAGTCCCGCCTTAGACCACTTGGCCACAACGTTCGCTTCTGAGGTCTCAGATGGCCTCAAGAGAAACTAATTGGTAGAGTGCCCGTGTTAGTGTAATACTGTACCGCTATGAGTTAAAAATGATGGATGATGCCGAGTTAGTGTTCCAATAAATATTTTGTTCAGTAGGCTATATTTAATTCCGATGACAAGCACATTTCAATAAAACTTATATTTTGTGACTTAAATAGAAACCAATCATCAGAGTGCTAGCGCCAGTGAAGAATCGTCTTGCACTACCAGTAATTATAAATGATAGATGATATTGGAGGAGGTGTCAGGACCACGTGTTACCATGCTTTCCATCACTTATAACAATTGACCCAGAAAATAATCAGGCAGTATCGGCACATAAACCCAGCATGCAGTCATGTTTAGTATTTTACAGTAGAAGCAGTTGTTTGTTTTTGAAGCAATAGAGTAAGCTTGCTGTTATATGAGCTATATCGTTAATGGTATTTACATTGTGTGGTGATGAGCTCACAGAAAAACAATACAAGCTGCAGCTGCGCCGTTTAACGTCATTAGAACAGTACTAGACTCCTCCGCTACTTGGCGAAGAATCAACTCAAGTATGGAGATAATAGACGAAAGATCGCATATAAGCTAACTGATAGTATAAATTATTCTCCCTCCCTCCTATCCCCCCCATTACCCCCCACGTGTAAACTCACACTGTCTTATGTCACAATTGTTGGTTTGTTTGTTTTTTTGTTGTTTTTTTTTTTTAGTATTGTTATGCATTAAGGTGTTCTATATCCGCTACAGTTTCTTTATTGTATACATGTACGCTAACCTTTGTGTTACATTACATTACATTACATGATTATTGCTTTAGGTCCAGCGGACTCTTCCGAGCCAAATCAGGACCGGACAACCCCTGATCCGCATAAAAGATCTGCTGAAACAACCCTAGTGGTAAAACTGAAAGCTCTCCACCAGCCAGTCACTTTACAATAAAGACATCCCACGCAGGGGACGCTGAGGCTGTACTCTAATTTATCGAACCCCCGTTTACAAAAAACAAAATACAATACAAACATCATTATAAATTATCAACAAAACACATACATATAAAATGCCTACATTGCTAAATAATAACATCATAGGAAGCCCTAGTGACCACCTGGCAGAAAGCGTTCAATATTCCCAAGCTGATCCAACAGACCTCATACACAAATAAGGAGTTTTGTCCCGGAAGAGTTTTCAAGAAAAAAGGTAGGTGACTGATCTAGCGAAGAAGAAGGTAGTATAGCAGATTGATAGAACAGAGCAGGAATGAGAAAGAGCAAATAAGAAAGACAGCGACAGTGGAAATTTAAAGCACTAAATTTCCAGAAAGTGGGGATACTATTTATACTGAAACCCCCGGCACCCCAACGGGGGTAACCTTTGTGTTGTCTTCTTAATATGTTAACAGTTACTGTGCATCACACACAAATGTCCTTGTGCAAATGGGGACAATAAAGACTCTTTATTCGTTATTATTATTCGTTATTCGTTAGTGAGAAAACGGAAGTACTATTTCCGAACGACCGTACTTTTGTAGACATTGCCTGTCTTGGCCTATTCGTGTATGTGTGTGCGTGTGTGTCTTTGTTTGTTATCTCGATTCCGATACACATTCTTGTATCTTAACTTGGTAGTACAATTATTTGCCTTGCTTTGCCTCGCCTTGCTATGGTAAAGTGAGCAGTACACTAGGCGCTTACCCATCCAAGTACTTCAAAACAGCGGTCGGCAGTGTTTAGCGGTCAGTGCCTTTAGCGCCTCCCCTCCCCCAAACCCGCCCATCCTCCCGCAGTCCCCTCCCGCGTAGGTATTACGTAATACTTCATTGTGTTATACGTCATTAGTTCTTGCATTATGTTGGGAATACAACACTGCTGAACCCAGCCTTGGTATTCAGTAAATCATTTACCCAGTGGATACATCCGCCAAGCCGTACAGTACGGTACGGAATTACTCACCGCTTCGCGGATTTTTCCGCTGGGTAACTGCTTCCTAAATACCACTCCTGGTTATACAGGAGACAAGAAGCAGCTGGAGCATTATGTTTGGCAAGACGGTATTCAGTTCGCTAGTCCCCAGGGCGAGGGTCTCGTATAGGCGGGAGTCTCATGATGAACGACATCAGCGCTTATTCCCTTGTTGTTTGTAGATTATAGTCACACGACACTTTCGCATATAGGTGACTACTGGACCGATTTATACTGACACCAGCGGGCCAGTTGTTGGTAAAGGGGAAAATAATATGATCACACGTTGACCAATCCGGGATTCGAACCAGCGACCTTTCGGTTACTAGCAAGACGCTCTTACCAACTGAGCTACCCGGCCCCTCTATTCTTTTTTTTTTTTTTTTTTTTTTTTTTTTTTGAGTAAATTTACGTCCCCGGACACATTAAGCGTATAGGGGACGGGTGAACCACCACTTCATATATGACTAGTGGTTTTTGTACCCTGGCAAGCCAGGGTACACATGATGCTGTTTAAAATGTAGACAGAGAGAACCTTTGTCTGCGAGTTTCATTTGGACGATGATACCTCCCCATATCCCCCTTGATACCTCACCATACCCCCCCCTTATATCTCCTTGTCCCCCCCCATGATGCCTCATCATACCCCCTTGATACCTCCCCGAACCCACTTGATACCTCCTCATACCCCCTTGATACCTTCCATACTCCCTTGGTTCCTAACTGTACCCTCCTTGATTCTTCCCCGTTGATCGTTTCGCAGGTATGGATGAAAGGAATCGACCATCACCATACCCCCTTATATATACCCGTATCCCCGTTATGCCTACCCATGCCCCTTTAAACCTACCCGTAGCCCCCTTTTACCTACACGTACCACCCCATCCCGATCCTTGGTAATAATAATAATAATAATAATAATAATAATAATAATAATAATAATAATAATAATAATAATAATAATAATAATATTGAATATAGAATATAGAATAATACAAATAGAAATAAAAAAACACACCAAGGTTTTAAAATAAAATTTGATATAAGATATTATAATTGTTATAATAATAATAATAATTATTATTATTATTAGTTTATAAATAATAATAATAATAATAATAATAATAATAATAATAATAATAATAATAATAATAATAATAATAATAATAATAATAATAGTAATAATAATATAGGATATAGAATAATACAAATAGAAATAATAAAAAAAACACCAAGGTTTTAAAAGAAAAATTGATATAAAATATAATAATAATTATAATAATAATTTTTTATAATAATAATAATAATAATAATAATAATAATAATAATAATAATAATAATAATAATAATAATAAATTAAAGGTAAAAAGCCTAAATTAAAAAGAAAAATATCCATATTGTAGTGTAAAAAAAAATGACCCGCTTGAGATTTGATCTTGGGTCGACCTGGACAGTGGGCGAATGTTTTGCGCAGTAAGCTAGCAAGGCTTCCTAGAAAGATCATCAATTTTTTGGTCTATAGGGGAAAACATGCTGAAACCTCAATTTGATTTTTAATGGAAGCGCGCGGAATGAGGCTATTGCAGTTTGTGGACATTTTGTTTATTTATTTATCTCAGAAACGGTTAAACGTTCGGTAAGGAAATGTCGGCTATAACGATTTCGTGGGTTTTGAGCACACAGAAGGCCGATCCGTAGCCCCCAGCACCTGCCCAGATCAGCGTCCATACCGGACAAACTTTATAGTAGAGGCGAAGAAGGACTTCCGGCTAAGCAATTTATATATATAGACTAGTTATTTTTGTACCCTGGCAAGCCAGGGTACACATGATGCTGTTTAAAATGTAGACAGAGAGAACCTTTGTCTGCGAGTTTCATTTGGACGATGATACCTCCCCATATCCCCCTTGATACCTCACCATACCCCCCCCTGATATCTCCTTGTCCCCCCCATGATGCCTCATCATACCCCCTTGATACCTCCCCGAACCACTTGATACCTCCTCATACCCCCTTGATACCTTCCATACCCCCTTGGTTCCTAACTGTACCCTCCTTGATTCTTCCCCGTTGATCGTTTCGCAGGTATGGATGAAAGGAATCGACCATCACCATACCCCCTTATATATACCCGTATCCCCGTTATGCCTACCCATGCCCCTTTAAACCTACCCGTAGCCCCCTTTTACCTACACGTACCACCCCATCCCGATCCTTGGTAGTAATAATAATAATAATAATATTAATAATAATAATAATAATAATAATAATAATAATAATAATAATAATAATAATAATAATAATAATAATAATAATAATATTGAATATAGAATATAGAATAATACAAATAGAAATAAAAAAAACACCAAGGTTTTAAAATAAAATTTGATATAAGATATTATAATTGTTATAATAATAATAATTATTATTATTATTATTAGTTTATTAATAATAATAATAATAATAATAATAATAATAATAATAATAATAATAATAATAATAATAATAATAATAATAATATAGGATATAGAATAAAACAAATAGAAATAATAAAAAAACACCAAGGTTTTAAAAGAAAATTTGATATAAGATATAATAATAATTATAATAATAATTTTTAATAATAATAATAATAATAATAATAATAATAATAATAATAATAATAATAATAATAATAATAATACGCGCCGTCTTCAACCCCCGCGAGACATGTAACTGACGGCCAAAAGTATGGGTTGTCCAGAATTTCGGGGTACTTAAGAGCCCAAACCACCAAAGAATAAACCTTTAGAAAACACAAGTACCGTAAGGATTACTTTAGACGATAAAAAGTGATGTTTGTAGGCCCATGGGTTTTCATATCATGATGATAATGATGACGATAACGACGACGACATCGCCATCATTATCATCATCAGCATCAGCATCATCTTTGTCGCAGCAGCCGTCGTCGTCGTCGTCGTCGTCGTCGTCGTAGTAGTAGTAGTAGTAGTAGTAGTAGTAGTAGTAGTAGTAGTAGTAGTAGTAGTAGTAGTAGTAGTAGTAGTAGTAGTTTATTTTCAACTTCAACACTAACAAACTGTTAAGGCATGGAAACGCCTTCGTCTGTAACATCACTGCCATAGATGTCGTCATGTTCAACATCATCATCATCGCTGTCATCATAATCGTTGTCTTCTTCACCTTGGTCGTGGCCGTCACAACCAACACCGTAACCGCAGTCATCATCATCGTCATCATCACTAAGAATGAATGATGAATTTGGGTCATTAAAAGTCATAACGGCTAACATGATTTTGGCTCATATGTTTCTTATTATAGTAATCACTCAGATAAGAAAAAGCCAAAGCTACAGAGGGGATGAGAGAAAAAGAATAGAATATTTAATTCATATGGCGAACGTGCTTCTCTCATCAGGGCCCTAGTATTTGGAGAAATATTAGTTTTTATATATTTGTTAACTGTTAATAGCTCATGAATGTTTGCTCGTTTTATTGTAATGTTAAAGTTGTTTGGTATTCATGTGAGCGCCTACAGCTAAGTCTAGATTAGGAGCATGAATATTCATAATAATAATGATAATAATCCTATCCTCCAATGCAAGGAGGCAGAAGAAGAGGGAGACAGAAAAAGAGGTGGGAGGACAACATTCGAGAATGGACTGGCTTGACACTGAGCGAAGCCAAGAGGGTTGCTGAAAACAGAGACAGATGAAGTACGCTGGTTAAACGATCATCTGTAGTGCCCCAACGACCTTCGAGTTACGGGATAGGATAGGAATAATCAATCAATCAATCAATCAATCATAATAATAATAATAATAATAATAATAATAATAATAATCCTATCCTATCCTATCCTCCTATCCTATCCTGTAACTCGGAGGTCGTTGGGGCACCACAGATGATCGTTTAACCAGCGTAATCCATCTTTCTCTGTCCTCAGCAACCCTGATGGTTTCGCTCAGTGTCAAACCAGTCCATTCTCGAATGTTGTCCGCCCACCTCTTTTTCGGTCTCCCTGTTCTTCTACCTCCTTGCACTGTGCCTTGCAGGATGGTCTTTGCAAGATATGATGATCTGGTGACTTGGCCATACCATCGGAGTTTCCGTTTTTTCACCACTGTGAGCAGGTCAATCAATCAATCAATCAATCAATTTATTTAAAGTCTGTTCACAAATTATGTGATTTTAGACTATAAAACAAATAAACAAAATAATATAAATGATAAGGTGGAAAAAGGAAATAATAATAAATAAATAAATAAATAAATCATAAATAATAATGATTAAAAAGAAAACAAAATTGAAGAAAAAGAATACAGCAGCAACAACAAACCCAGAAGAATTTATACTGATTAAACAATGTAACTTAACATTGAAGCACCATCATCTTAACATCTAAAATACATCGAATAAAATAATTATAATACTTTTTCTATCTGTGTACACGATATAATAGATGCGATTGTTAGCATCAATTCATTATCAGCTAATATTTCTTTTACATCATTGTACTGTGTGATAACAGTATAAATATTATTTTCTATAAATAATTTGTTCAGACATGGGCAATGTAATATCAAATGTTCTACAGTCAGAACATTTGAACATACACATTTAACGTCTTTAGAAAATTTAGTTTTCCATGAATTTAATTTTAACTTGTAGACAATTTTTGTCAAATGTCTGGAGCTAGACAAAATATTATTGTGTACATTTTTAAGAAAATAATTGTCTACTATTGAGATCAATTCAAAGTAGGAGAGGCTCATGTTATGATTAACTTCAGTAGGATTACTTGCACCATCTTTAGCTAGTTTATCAGCTAATTCATTACCCTTTATTCCACAATGAGATGGAACCCACAAAAAATCAACTGTAACATTTTTAATTAATAAACAGTGTAAAAGATATTTGATTTCAAAAATCATTTCTCTTCCAACTGAGCAATTCCAATTTTGTAGCGCATACAAAACAGATTTTGAGTCTACACATAACACTATGCCAAACAAATCTAATGTTAATGTAAGAACACAATTCAAAGCCATAATAATAGCATACAATTCTGCAGTAAAGATTGAAAATTTTCTCCCTAAATAAAAAGACTTTTCAATATTAAGATCTGGAATAACATATGCAGCACCAGCATCAGAAGTTTCAAGTAGTGAACCATCTGTATAAATTTGTAATTTATTGAAGTAAACAGAATTTAAACGATCCTTTACACTATTAGCTAACATATTTATTTCTTCATTTTTATGTAAATCTGTGTAATCTATATTAAAATGAGCCCGTAAGTGTTCCCAAGGGGGTATTGTGGGTGAGATAGGTTGTTGGTGATGTGCTGGGTATATGAAATGCCCAGAAGTTTTCTGTAGCACCTCATCTCCATGATTTGTATTCTTCGTTGTAGATCTGCTGTGAGGGTCCATGTTTCGCAAGCATATAGGAAGATGGAGATGACAATGGAGCGCAGCAGTCTTATCTTGAAATGTAGACTGATGGTCTTGTCTTTTCAAATGGGCTTCAACCTCGCCAGGGCAGCAGTTGCTTGTGCGATCCTGGAGAGGACTTCCTGTCGGGACCCATTGTCTGATACAATGGTTCCTAGATATTTGAAGCTATGCACTGTGTTGAGGGATTGTCCTTGGACATTGATGTCCTTGTTGATGCCATTGGTGTTGTTGGTAATCATTTTGGTCTTCTCTGCACTTATTTCCATTCCATAGGCTCTGGAGGTGGAGTCAAGCCTCTGTACCAGCTGTTCAAGTTCTTGTTCCTCTCCAGCCAATCCATCAATGTTATCCGCAAAACGGAGGTTGGAGATTGCTCTTCCCTCTATGCTGACTGTGCTTTCGTGATCTGCAAGGGTATCTGACATGATGCGCTCCTGGAAGATGTTGAAGAGTGTTGGAGAGAGTAGGCAACCCTGACGCACACCGATTGTTGTTCTGAACCAGTTTCCGATGCCGCTGTTGTGGAGGACTGCACTGGTAGCCTTGTCATACAGGCTTTTGATGACTTCAATAAATTTAGGGCTGATGTCGTACACTCTCATGGCTGCATGCCACACTCGATCAAACGCCTTTTTGAAGTCTACGAACACATGATATAGATGTTGTTGGTGCTGTAGGTATTTCTCGCAGATTATTCTGAGGTTGAAAATCTGGTCAGTGGTACTTCGCCCTGCCCTGAATCCTGCTTGTTCTTAAGCTATGATTTGTTCAGCTTGGGGTTTCAACCTGTTGAGTATTATTTTCAGGAGGACCTTGCTGGGATGGCTGATGAGGCTGATGGTGCGGTAATTTTCACATTCCTGGGAAGAGTGATGACAAGCGACTGTGTCCATGGTGTAGGCCACTCCCCAACTCTGCCAAATCTTGTTACAGATAGTGGTGAGTGCGTCAATTATCGCTTCTCCTCCTGTTGAAGCAGTTCCGCGGGTATGTTGTCCACTCCCGCTGACTTCCCTTTCTTCAGCGATTGCACTACTGCCTCAACTTATTCTCGGAGAATTGGGAGGATTTCCTCTTCTTCTCTATGCTCTGGACATGCTAGAACTGATGGGTCTCCGTTTGGTGTGTGGTTGTAAAGGTCAGAGCAGTACTCTGTCCATCTGTCCAGGACTTCTTGTTCTTCTGTAAGGCATATGCCAGACTTGCTTTGGATCGTGGAGACCTTGGGTTATTTAACACTTCTGGTAGGCCTTCTTGCTGTTGTTCTTGTTCAGACTGTTCTCTATTTCCTGGCATTGCTCTTCCATGTAGTTCTCCTTTGCTGTGCGCATGCCTTTTCGGATGTCATTGTTGATTTTTCGGTAAGCATCAGCTCCATCTGAGGTGCTCTTTTTCTTTTCATCTCTTTTCGTTTATCACACAGGCCCAAAAGTTCAGGTGTGATCCACAGCTTCTTCTTCTTTGGCCGGTGCTTTCCAAGGATCTCCATGGCGGCATCTGTCACAACTAAATTGAAGGTGGTGGTCAATCTACTTCACCAGCTCCCAAAATGAGCAGTGGTGCAAATTTCCCTCTAATTGTGGCCTGAAATATTTTTGCCACCTCCGGGTCTTGCAGGTTGTCCAGGTCGAACGTCAGTCTAGTGCACTTTGCTGTGTTTAATCTCTTCAAGTGAAGCCGGAAAGACATCATCACGAAATCGTGGTCACTTCCGATGTCTGCTCCTGGAAAAGTGCGTGTCCTACCAATGTTTATGCTTGATCTGAAGCGTTTATTGACCATGATGTAGTCGATCTGGTTGTGATGCTCCCCGCCGGGACTGTGCCATGTCCATCGTCTGGAGGTTTTGTGGAGACCAAGCGTGTTTGCCAGTACCAGATTGTTGTATCTGGCAAACTCCAAGAGTCTCAGACCCCTGTCATTTGTCTCGTTGTTGCAGTGGGGTCCACATAGGTCTCCCCAGTTGTGGTGCGCATCTTGGCCAACCTTGGCATTCCAGTCGCCTTCCACTATGACTATGTCCTTCTTCGGCACTTGGTCAAGGACAGCCTGTAGATTTTCATAGAAATCCTCCACTTCGCTGTCGTCATAGTCTGATGTTGGTGCATAGGCCTGGATGATGGTGATGTTGAAAGGAGCTGCTCTGAGACGGATGGTAATGAGTATACTGGAGACGGATGGTAATGAGTCTACTGGAGACGGGGCGGCAACCCATGACAGTGGCTATAATGTTCTTGTGGACCAAGAATCCAACTCCATGTTCGTGCTTGTCATCTCTACCGCTGAAATAAAGCTTGTGGGCTTTGTCGGTCGTTGTTTCACCTATGCCTTTCAAGCGCAGTTCACTGATACCTAAAACGTTCCATCGATAGTGGACCAGCTCTTCTAATTTTCCCTCCGCACTTAGGGTCCTGACATTTCAGGTTCCTATGACGATGTTATTTCTGGTGCGGATCTTGCTAAGTTGTCTGTCAGTAGCACACTTATCACCTCCGTCCTGGTGGCCAACGAAAGGCGCGGTCCTTGTTGACCCGGGCGACGACCGATCCGGTATGGAGTAAATGGTTTTATTCATCATGCAGTGTGTCTTGGGCAAGAAAGACCTGGCAGGGCCCAATCCTCCCCAGGCTGTTGGCCACAGCCAATATCCACGAATACAGTGTGGCTCGCCTTGGCCCCGAGCACGTGGTCGTTGAACCTGTAGTAACTTGAGGTTCCTCCGTCCTGGCCGGTGACTTCTGTGTAGAAGACTTTCGCCCAGTGATGCCGCGCTGACATCACCCCTGTTAGTCGCCTCTTACGACACGTCGGGAAACGTTGGGTCTATTCTAATCAGTGCCCGAACCCACAGGGCAAATAAGAAGAAGAAGAAGAAGAAGAAGAAGAAGAAGAAGAAGAAGAAGAAGAAGAAGAAGAAGAAGAAGAAGAGAGTTTGTTTTAAACATACAAGCAGTAGTTATCTCGCCTATAGGGGTAAGATTGGAGTTTAAAGTAGCTTGGATGTAATCCTGATTAAATGCTATAAGCTTACTCCAAGGATCCTCCGAAAGAGAGAGAGAGAGAGAGAGAGAGAGAGAGAGAGAGAGAGAGAGAGAGAGAGGGAGAGAGAGGGAGGGAGGGGGAATTTAAAAAAAAATGAAAGAAAAAAGAACAGAAATATATGAATGAGGGAGGGAGAGTGTAGGTATGGGAATGATGGCGGGGAGACGGGGGGTGAAGAGGGGAGCGGTGACTTGGAAGGAAGGGAGATCCGAGAAAATCACATTTTTTTATTTCTCAATGTGCATTATGTCATACACAATTATCTAGAGATTTCCATTCCGTTTCTATCAAGAAATCGAATTACCCTGCTGCAGCGTTCCTATTATCTTTTTAGTTTCGCTTCCCCGAAACCTGTTTTTTTTTTTTTGGTTTGTTTTAGGTAACCCTACACTTTTGTCACGTCCCCCGAGCGGGTTCTGTGACGTCAGCACATAAAGCGAGTGAATAGGATATAAAACTCAAACAAAATGAACTAACACAAAATGCCAGAATACAAACACACTCTTTTATTCGACAATCAACAAGCAAACACAGGACAAATGGGAACTAACCTCCCCCTCAACCCCTAAATAGACCCCCGTCCCAATACTAACTAACAATTACCTCCCCTTGTAGCAAACCCCAAATAGAACTAAACAACAACAGTTTCTTTACAAAGTGTGTACAGCAAAATCAAAAGCAACAAATCAATTCAAAATGTAAATCTTCAAATAATAAGCAATGGCGTTGAATCATAAACTATCATCTAGGCGAAGCTGTGGCACAGAAGTAATGTCTCAATGTTCTTGTTAAGTAGCTCAGAGAGCTAAACAGTCTCTTTCACAATAAGCGGATGATTCTTCTAACTAAATGAATATGTTTTTAGGTGCGTGCAGTGTGAATCTGTGTGTGCATGAACTAGGTGTGAAAACCTCCTGAAATAGTGTTGCCTCGACACATAGGCAAAACTCGCAGCAGTGGCAGGGATCACCACAACACTACTCTGTTGTAGAGGCAAAGGCACACCCAGGCTGGCTAGGACCCAGTCAGCGTCAACAACAGCAACATCAATACAGCATAACAGGCAACATCGGAAGCAACAGCGTGGAAATAATGCGTAGAAATAAACAGGTAGAAGTAAACGTAGAAGTAATAGTAGAAGTAAACAGTAGAAGTAAACAGTAGAAGTAAACAGCCCACACCTGTAAGCATATACACAGTCTTAACAATATGCCTACAAAACAGCAAACACTATATAATATAACATAACACGCCGTCCTCCGTCCACCATCTTGACCTGTATAATTATGAATACCATGATAATAATACAAGATACTATACACACATTTCAATAATATAAATCAACCTTTGATGCTAAATAATTCGCATCTTTTATAAACACAAACCTTTATATAAATGTACATAATCATTGCAACCTCACTTCAATCACACAGCCCTGATTCATTCCGCCCCCCTTTCATCACCACCGTCACCCCCCAACAATTATAGCACATCACGATTACCTCCCTTCATCATACTACCTTGCCATACTATACTGTAAACATGCTTCCTTCATAATTATCACTTCATCTTTCTTCAGCATAATACATTCTATCGCTCTCTCCATACATACACCCTCACTCTCTCTCTCCCTCTCTATATTCCCCATCGTCGCCTTTGACCCACTTTCATAACAACAACAGCAACGACATTTCCCCCATCACATATACAATAAGAAAATCATGAGAAAATCATATAAAATCAACAAAATTCATTATACATCCTAAAATACATCCCCTTCCCCACACTCATTACCACTCATACACGTACGCAGTTCTCGGAGCGCGCCACTAAAGAATTGAATGACAGGATTTGCTCACCTTATAGGCCTCGGCTTGTGACACCCTTTTTCCCAACACCACAACACGACACAACACTGTCACAATACAATGGGTTAGTCCTTTTGAGAGTCACTTTCTCTTGCTATTGCACGTTATCTCACTTTCCAAATAACACTTATACTGAGGATGAGGACACCCTAGCTCTGCCACAGACACTAGGTCTTGGTGGGTGTTCAATCGAGAACTACACACACCTTAAGTATGTAACTCTACATTCGTTGACGAATGGCAGTTAACATCTTCCCTTCGAATACTAAACATCCTTATCCCGTCGAGGGCATAAGACCTTGGGTGGCTATATAAACAATAAACACACCCTTCCAACAGTACCCTACACTACAATGACCTCTGTCACAGGGTTGCTGCCTCGTTAGATTCGCTCCTCTCGCAACAGCATCTCAAACCACTCTACCCTCCAAAACCGCGCCGGCCACAAGCAAAATAGTCGAGCTCTCGTCAGTATGCACATTCTTTATTACGCGTATCCCTATTCGAAATTGGCCGACTCCCAGTCTTCTACGAAACGCACGGGCTTTACGAAACTGCACTTCCATACGCAACAAGTAAATCGGTCACGCTATTCTATGTACACTGTATACGGAGAAGTGTAACTACGTAAAAAGTATAATTCTCCCTGCTATCTGAAAACTCGTGTCGTCACACAACCCCCCCCCAGTTCTTAACACCTTGAAGAACCTTAATTACGACGCGAATTCCCTACCCCTTATGCTACCTAATACTCCTACTGAGGAAAGCTGCTGGTCCATCGTCTTTCCCTGTGGTACGTTCCACAATTCCAAACGATGGGTGTAGACGGATCGCCCACTTCATCAGTCTGTTCTTGTCTCCCCTGATGTGATCGTCGCCCCTGTTGATCGTAGGACATGATGCATTTCGGTCTCTTTCCCTCTTTACGTCACGGGGTGTCTCTGACACGGTCGGTGTGATCGCCGATGCCGTCACGGTGGTCACCGGAATATTCTCAACCACCGGCATGGTTCCCTTCTCCTCTACCCCTTCGTCGTCCACGTCGATCGTGGCCACCGTCGCCCTGGTATGGAACTTCTTCAAGAGATTGGCGTGGTATAGTTTGCTTTTCCCACGCATCCTGATCCGGTAGTCGCACTCTCCCACGCGTTCGATCACCTCGTACGGTCCCCGCCATGCTAGTTGCAACTTGTTGTGTTTTTCTGGCAACAGTAGCAGCACTTGATCCCCCGCGTTGAACAAACGCCGTTTCGCCTTCTTATCAAAGTGCCGCTTCTGCTTGGCTGACGCGGTTCTGAGGTTTCCTTGTGCCAACTTACACGTCTCCTCGATGCGATTACGCAAGTCTACCACGTACTGGCTACTCAGTTTCACCTCCTCCTCTTGTATCTCCTTGGTCCAGAGGTCTCGCAACACAGCCATCGGTCCCCGCACGGTCTTTCCATATAGAAGCTCGAAGGGAGAGAACCCTGTAGACTCTTGTGCTACTTCTCGGTATGCAAATAGTAGCGCTGGAATGTAGCGGTCCCATGCTGTAGGTTGTTCTGTGGCTAACTTCTTGAGCATGGACACTAGCGTCCCGTTGAATCGCTCAACCAGTCCGTTGCACTGTGGATGATACGGTGTGGTAGCTTTCCCATGGATCGACAGTAGTCTGTTCATCTCCCGCATGACTTCAGACATGAATTGCGTCCCTTGATCTGTCAAAATTTCCCTAGGAACGCCCACCCTCGACCAAATCTCCCACAGCGCTTCTGCCACCCTCTCTGCCTCTATGCCCTTGAGCGGTACAGCCTCGGGATAGCGTGTGGCATAGTCTACTACCACTAGGATGTACATGCTACCCCGATCTGACTTGGGTTTGATGGGTCCCACAATGTCTACAGCCACCCTCTGAAATGGCTCGTCCACCAGCGGAAGTTGCTGTAGTGGTACCTTCCTCACCCGTCCCCTCGGTACTACCTTCTGACATTCTGGACAACTGGCGCAATACCTCCGTACTTCGGCACACATTCCCGGCCAATAGAATGTTCCCCAGATCCGCTCCCTGGTACGTTTCCCTCCCAAATGTCCAGCCATGGGTGGATCATGAGCCAACTGAAGGATCCCCCCTCTCAACTGTTTCGGGACTACCAGTTGCGTGACCTGGCTACCTCTCTTCGTGTGTACCCGGTACAACACCCCCTTCTTCTTGCGAAACTCAGCTGACGCCCTACCTGACGCTATCGCCCCACCACTCTGTGCCAACGTTCTCGCCTTCGCGAGCGTCTCGTCGGTCTCTTGCATCCTGATCAACTCTGGGGTGCTAACAGAGATCTGGGATGGTTCGACTACTGCCAAGGGTACCTCCCTCTTCTTTTCGGCCTTCACCTGCGCCCGAGTCTGCACTGCTGCAGCCATCGCGCATTCACCTCCGAACAAGGAAACAGGACTCTTTTCCCCGCTATCAAACGTTACCCAGTTACCCAGGATGATATCGGGCCCGTCCTCGAAAACCACCAGCTCCACTCTCCCCCTGACCAGCGCACAATCCAACTCCACCCAAGCTGTAGGTAGCAGACCCACGTTCGATCGATTCGCCAAGCAAATCTCGACAGTCCGACCCGTCAAATCAGCTGGTTTGACTAACCTGCTCGCGACTGCCCCTATCTCCGCCCCCGTATCTCTCAATACTCGAACGTCCTGCCCGTTCGCCCTACCTTGGCCCCATGGATCATAAGGTTTGATTGCACACACGCTAGCCCGAGGTGCGGTCTCCGTGGAAATAGTCCGTCCCACTGTAACCTGGCCTACTGTCTGAGGTTTGACCTTGCAGTCCCTGACCACATGCTTCTCCGACCCACATCGGTAGCAACGACGTACCCCACTACCCCCTTCCGTCCTCCCTATCTTCTGACTCTGACTCCCTCGGTTGCTAGGTTGCTGAGGAGCCTCCGGTCGTCTGGGAAAACTGCGTCTCTGACTGGACAGTACGGGTGCCGGTGCTGATGCTGCCCGCTTGGCATCTACTACACGCTGTGCTAACTCTGCTGCGGCATGGCTAGTCTCAGGCAGATTCTCCCTCACGTAGATCTCTAACTCGGTAGTCATGATGGAGAAAAGCTGCTCTCCAATGAAGGTGTCTAGTACCTGCTCTACGTCGGTGATGTCTTTGCCGGCGAGCGACAACCACTTCTTCACCAACGACCCTAGTCTCACTACTAGCTGAGGAAACGTTTCTGCAGCCTCCTTCTTGGCCTCTCGAAACTGCCTACGATAGTAGTCGGCGTCCTTCCTGAAGCGTTTCAACAGCGCGTTTCTCACGGTGTCGAAATCCTGGGCTTGCTCAGGCGTTAGTCGAAGGTAAGTATCCCGGGCTTCCCCTTGCAACAAAGGCGCTAGCCTAACCGCCCATACCTCCCTCCTCCAACCCTGAATCTCCGCCACCCGTTCGAACATCTGGAGGTAGGCCTCCACATCCTCCCTCTCCTCCAAGGGTTTCAGCTTGACTGAGTAATTTGCCCCTCTATCTCTAGCCCTATTCTCCCTCTGATCAGCTCTGTCTTCATCTCTGGCTCTACGTTCCTCCTCTAGCCTCATCTCGAACATTCTTCTTTCCTCTTCCTTAGCCGCTCTCTCTTCTCGCTTCTCATCTTCCCTGGCCTCCCTCTCTGCCGCTAACCTAGCTTCCAATCTAGCTTCTAGACGTCGACGCTCATCTTCTCTTTCTTTCTTTTCTTCCTCCCTAACTAATCTCTCTGCTGCCTCCCTCCTCATTCTCTCCCTCTTCTCTTCTTCCTTCTCCCTCCGCCTCTCCTCTTTCTCTCTCCGCTCGTCCTCCCTTCTCATCTCACTAACTACATAGTGCGCTAACGCTCCGTCTCGGAAACCCAGACTTTCCCCAACCTGCCTAAACCTCTCACTATCACTGAGCGCGACCTCGACTTTGCTCTGTGCACCGGGCGATTTGGCATACATCTTAGGCACAGTGGTCTGAGTACTCACTGCGTAAGGTTCCTCCAACAACCCTGTCACCGAGCCGTCATCACCGAAGTCCCGATCCTCCTGCTCAGCCTCCTCTTACGGGTCCTAGCGTCGCGGCGCATCGCGGCTCGAGCATCCCGCGTAGCCATGTCAGAAAACAAGGGAAGAACAAATGTTAGTATACACAAAACAAATAACACTTAACTGGTACAAACACCTAACAGAATGAATACGCAACACAACAGTCACAGGAGCCGAGGAATCGTTCACCGTCGTACCCCTAAAGGCGAGCAAGTGAACCCTGCAACCCAATTCCCCGTTAATGCTGCACTCCGAGTGTGATCCCTAGTGCAATACACCCACACTCCCGCCAACCGCCCGCTGCGTACCCTTTCACACAACAACTCAAACACGCAACATACACATCTGGCACTACCCTAACCAAATAAATGAGTCTATCCCACTTCTGACACCAAAATGTCACGTCCCCCGAGCGGGTTCTGTGACGTCAGCACATAAAGCGAGTGAATAGGATATAAAACTCAAACAAAATGAACTAACACAAAATGCCAGAATACAAACACACTCTTTTATTCGACAATCAACAAGCAAACACAGGACAAATGGGAACTAACCTCCCCCTCAACCCCTAAATAGACCCCCGTCCCAATACTAACTAACAATTACCTCCCCTTGTAGCAAACCCCAAATAGAACTAAACAACAACAGTTTCTTTACAAAGTGTGTACAGCAAAATCAAAAGCAACAAATCAATTCAAAATGTAAATCTTCAAATAATAAGCAATGGCGTTGAATCATAAACTATCATCTAGGCGAAGCTGTGGCACAGAAGTAATGTCTCAATGTTCTTGTTAAGTAGCTCAGAGAGCTAAACAGTCTCTTTCACAATAAGCGGATGATTCTTCTAACTAAATGAATATGTTTTTAGGTGCGTGCAGTGTGAATCTGTGTGTGCATGAACTAGGTGTGAAAACCTCCTGAAATAGTGTTGCCTCGACACATAGGCAAAACTCGCAGCAGTGGCAGGGATCACCACAACACTACTCTGTTGTAGAGGCAAAGGCACACCCAGGCTGGCTAGGACCCAGTCAGCGTCAACAACAGCAACATCAATACAGCATAACAGGCAACATCGGAAGCAACAGCGTGGAAATAATGCGTAGAAATAAACAGGTAGAAGTAAACGTAGAAGTAATAGTAGAAGTAAACAGTAGAAGTAAACAGTAGAAGTAAACAGCCCACACCTGTAAGCATATACACAGTCTTAACAATATGCCTACAAAACAGCAAACACTATATAATATAACATAACACGCCGTCCTCCGTCCACCATCTTGACCTGTATAATTATGAATACCATGATAATAATACAAGATACTATACACACATTTCAATAATATAAATCAACCTTTGATGCTAAATAATTCGCATCTTTTATAAACACAAACCTTTATATAAATGTACATAATCATTGCGACCTCACTTCAATCACACAGCCCTGATTCATTCCGCCCCCCTTTCATCACCACCGTCACCCCCAACAATTATAGCACATCACGATTACCTCCCTTCATCATACTACCTTGCCATACTATACTGTAAACATGCTTCCTTCATAATTATCACTTCATCTTTCTTCAGCATAATACATTCTATCGCTCTCTCCATACATACACCCTCACTCTCTCTCTCCCTCTCTATATTCCCCATCGTCGCCTTTGACCCACTTTCATAACAACAACAGCAACGACATTTCCCCCATCACAAATACAATAAGAAAATCATGAGAAAATCATATAAAATCAACAAAATTCATTATACATCCTAAAATACATCCCCTTCCCCACACTCATTACCACTCATACACGTACGCAGTTCTCGGAGCGCGCCACTAAAGAATTGAATGACAGGATTTGCTCACCTTATAGGCCTCGGCTTGTGACACCCTTTTTCCCAACACCACAACACGACACAACACTGTCACAATACAATGGGTTAGTCCTTTTGAGAGTCACTTTCTCTTGCTATTGCACGTTATCTCACTTTCCAAATAACACTTATACTGAGGATGAGGACACCCTAGCTCTGCCACAGACACTAGGTCTTGGTGGGTGTTCAATCGAGAACTACACACACCTTAAGTATGTAACTCTACATTCGTTGACGAATGGCAGTTAACATCTTCCCTTCGAATACTAAACATCCTTATCCCGTCGAGGGCATAAGACCTTGGGTGGCTATATAAACAATAAACACACCCTTCCAACAGTACCCTACACTACAATGACCTCTGTCACAGGGTTGCTGCCTCGTTAGATTCGCTCCTCTCGCAACAGCATCTCAAACCACTCTACCCTCCAAAACCGCGCCGGCCACAAGCAAAATAGTCGAGCTCTCGTCAGTATGCACATTCTTTATTACGCGTATCCCTATTCGAAATTGGCCGACTCCCAGTCTTCTACGAAACGCACGGGCTTTACGAAACTGCACTTCCATACGCAACAAGTAAATCGGTCACGCTATTCTATGTACACTGTATACGGAGAAGTGTAACTACGTAAAAAGTATAATTCTCCCTGCTATCTGAAAACTCGTGTCGTCACAACTTTTGTCTGTTGTTTCGGTTCTTTTGCTTTGTCTTCGTTATACGCGAGATTGAGGCCCAACAAATTTTTATTGTATTCTCTTCCTTCCCAAAGCCTAAATCGATGTAAACCACTATATGAAAATGTAGGCTTAGACGTTTCTATGACAAACTATGGAATAAAAGAGGTGGTCTTTATTCCAAGCCGCCTTTAGCGAGATTTAGATGGCAAGATGGCGACGTTAGCGGTCAATGTAGTTAGTCTGGATCCCCTCTTTTATAGGTTTCATTCACAGGCGCTTGTATCAGGACACGCGAGCGCCTATGCTTGTGACGCGTCTCCCTTTGGTTATCTACATGTATAATACTGTATCAGGACACGCGAGCGCCTATGCTTGTGACGCGTCTCCCTTTGGTTATCTATTAAGGACACGCGAGCGCCTATGCTTGTGACGCGTCTCCCTTTGGTTATCTATAATAGATAACCAAAGGGAGACGCGTCACAAGCATAGGCGCTCGCGTGTCCTGATACAAGCGCCTGTGGTTTCATTGTGGTACGGCCGTGGATAATAGCTGTTGCATTCTCAGCAGCACTTCGCCATTTGCAAACCCACCGTTGGTATTCTGCATCAAGGGTAGCGTTGTCTGGTAGGTCAGACTCCCACAACATTGCCTAGTGTCTTCACTCCTTCTGGAACCTGCATGAAACGATCCTGGTTGTCTAGTGCTTGGCATCATACAGAGACCATTAACTGTTAGGTCAGCATTTTTGATTCTCGTGTCCAATTCTAGTTGACAGGTGTTCCAAGAAAGTAATGGCAATGCTAATCTTGAAATATTCTTCTGGAGTGTCCGCAGGTTGGTTGTCACGGAGAGTCTGTCGGGATGCTTGACGAGGAACAATAACATCAGTTGTCAAAGCATTTGCCATTTTGCTGACTTCACCAAACCAGGCAACGAACGCTGTGTCGACATCTCTTTTAATAGTTAAAAATTGAAACTCTTTGCATTTAAAAAAATTCAATTTTTTTTTTTAATTTGGAGGGGGGGTTGGTTCGGAACCCAGGTAACCCCCCCACCCCCCTCCCCTCCTGGATCCGGCCCTGCTGTAGAAAGAAGTATCTGTTGTGCATGGTATTTACATCTGCGCCATCGAGGATCCGCTCAGCGTGTAAGTGCGCTATATAAATCCTCAATAATAATAATAATAATAATAATAATAATAATAATAATAATAATAATAATAATGCTTCTGTGGTGTATCTCTCTATACACGGCCTAGCAGTGACGGTCGAAGCTTACGTCGCTTATCTAAAATCTCTACCGCTGGTCGTATGACCTACCTATTACGCCGGATGACGTACCATAGTTGGAACCTGAAGACCCCCCTTTTTTCTTTGTTCAAGACGCGGACGGCGATCACGTAATACTTCAAGAAAACGCATATAGACACTATAGATACCACACAGCGTAGCAGAGACGGCCGAGGATTACGTCGCTTCACCACCATCTTTGCCGTTGCCCGTTGGTTACAGTCAGAGTCCATAACCTATCTAGGACCCCGAGGAACCAAGCAGGGTTATGAGAATGCTAACAGATCTACCAAAAATCTCAGTTTTTCTTTTTAAAAAAAAGTTTCTCCTTATGCGCCAGTTAGAGGATAAGAAGATTTGCTAAACTGTAAACTGTCACTCAAAACTGAAACCAGCCTACACATTATGCAACTAAACAAAGCAAATTGCTCGCTACAGTTCTACAGCTTCGTAAACTAGTATATAAAATATTACATGGAGAAGACCAAGAACCTTTTTTTTCCCTTAAAATTATAGATATTCTTCAATCTCCAGAGTGCAACGATTTTGTCCCTCTTTTTAAACCTTTTTTTTCAAAATGTTGGCAGGCAATTTAAGTTCGCGTCGCGCATTGTGCACTTAAGGTAAAAAAAATCACAGGCAGGCAAGCCTTTAAGCAGAAAAAGGTGAGACGGGCATTTGATAGCTGTGTCCGTCAAAGAGTGAGAGAGGAAGGAATCAGACGAACAAGGAAATAATGCGAGTATAGTAAGAACAAAAAAACAACAACAAAACTGCATTTAGGAAGAAGGGAGTAAGACAACCTACATGCACATGCATAATAAGAGATTTAGAAGAAGAAGAAGAAGAAGAAGAAGAAGAAGAAGAAGAAGAAGAAGGAAGAAAGAAAGAAAGAAAGAAAGAAAGAAAGAAAGAAAGAAAGAAAGAAAGAAAGAAAGAAAGAAAGAAAGAAACAAACAAACAAACAAACAAACAAACAAACAAACAAACAAAGAAACAAAGAAAGAAAGAAACAAAGAACAAAAGAAAGAAAGAAAGAAAAAGAACTAAATAAAGAAGGACAATGATGATGATGATGATGATGATGATGATGATGATGATGATGATGATGATGATGATGATGATGATGATGACCAAGATTATGATGATGATGACGACGATTAAAAGGAAGAAGATGGAGAAGGAGAGGAAGGCGGGATTGTTGTTGACGTTTGTAGTGATGGTGCTGATGCTTTTGTTCTTGCTGCTCCTAATGATGATGATGATGACGACGAAGGTGATGTTGATGTCGCTGCTTCTGTTGCTGGCAATTATGATGAGGAGGAGAGTATTGGGGATGCATCGATGCTGTCAAACTAATGAACGCCGGACAAGGAAATCGTCCGATAGTTTTTGTAAGTAATAAATGAAGGATGAAAAATCGAAAATGATTCCCAGATTTCGGCCAATTTTTTTCTTCCAGAGCTTGTCTTCTTAACATGCAGTTGTGCGCCATTTTAGAGCACACTGAATGGCCTTGGAATGTTCACATTATTAATGTAATGCTTTAATATAAGTCGTTGTTAGAAGGGCTTGGAAAATATCAGATTAATTCCTATAACTTAAGCAAAAATGCACAGTTTTTCTATCTCTCCACAAGCTGTTCATCGGATAGTTGTACGCATTCGAAAGGATATAAATTGTACTATCTCTCTCTTTCTATACATTTCTCTCCCTCTCTCTCTCACGCACACACATACCTATGCCCACAAACATATCTACACATGTGCAGCGAGGGAGAGGAGAGAGAGATAGAGAGAGAGAGGAGAGAAGAGAGAGAGAGATTATTGTTTTTTTGAAGGATCCATCGAACATCAGAAAGACCGAATCAGCGCAGTACAAACTCTCCAGTCTACCAAGCTGTGAATGGATCTAAATGAAACAGGGAAATATTAAAGCTCTACGAGAAAAAGGAAGTGGGCACTACTGTTTTCATCAAACTGGCTCTGAGAAGTCCATACCATCTCTGTTTATTAACGACCGAAACTTTACTGGAAAACCCTTAACGTTATTTTTATCATCGAACAGTCAACGTGCCTCGTTGATTCCATCAAGGACACGGATAGGACGATGGGCATACAAGGGAAATAATCAAGCATCAATCATTCACTGGCCGAGGCTCCTCCGATTGGAGATTTCACGGCACACACCCGATAGCAATCATATTAATTCAAATCATTCGCACCGTGCTTTCATTTTCCATCTTATTTTTATATTGTCATTTCCGGAGCCACAGGAAGGAATTTATCCGAGGTGCAGAAAAGACGATACCGAATAAAGATGAACTGCGTAGAGGTATTATTCCTCTTGGGATAGCAGGATTGTAAATTGTGTTGTTGTGCTTGCTGGCTTCTCATTCTAGACCCTTCCTCTCCACCCCCTCTCTCTCTCTCTCTTCTTCTTCTTCTTCTTCTTCTTCTTCTTCTTCTTCTTCTTCTTCTTCTTCTTCTTCTTCTTCTTCTTCTCCTTCTTCTTCAAAACCCTGTCTCTGTTGTGTGAATGGGTGTGACTTCGTGCATGCCTGTGTGTGCATGTGGGCCAAAGGCCCTTATACATTAATTAAAAAAACCTCTCTCTCTCCTATATTAATTTCTCTCTCTCCCCTCCTCCCCCCTCCCGCCTCCCCCCTCCTACACACCAACAGGATTGGTAGAACATGTCAGAGGCTCACACACTACAAAATAAACAGAAGTGTTCAAGCCGCAGGCACTGTTTAATTTAGCACACCAACAAAATGCTTCGATAACAGTCAGCAGGCATCGTCATATACCTGTTAAAACCAAATGAAAAGTTGTGACCAAAAAGTAGGTACAGTACTCCTCTTTTAACGTCACTACCGTTTAAGGTCACAACGCGGATAAGATCAATCAGGTTGTTGGTCCCGGCCAAACACCTTCTTTGTACCATTTAGAATTCCTCGCTTAGCGTCACCTCGCATAAGGGAAAACCTCGAATAACGTCAACCCCGTTTTGGTTCCCAAATGGAGGAGACTACTGCTTAAGAGAAATTGATGTCACAGATGACGTCATTTATGAGGTCACTTCCTGTTTTGAGATGGAATTCCATCCCAGAACACCTGTCACGTCCAGCCAGCATCCGCGTTATATGACACTCTGCAATATACACGGGAACCACTTTGACAGAGTGCGACCCATGGGCGGTGTAGACAGGTGTAACTGTGATCTGCCGTGTCCCCTCCTAGCGGGACGTATTGCTGTGGAAGAGTCGTGTTTTATGCATATGTATGTATGTTTGCAAGTGTGTGTCAATGTAATGTAATCTGTGTTGATAGCTGTGCTGTCAACAGTTCTTTCAACACTATACTTATAGGGCCCGTTCTGTATATGTATGTAAACCACCTGTGGCAGAGTCGTGTTTTGAGTATATACGCATTTCCTGTTAGGCTCACGGTTTGTGCGGCCGTTTTGTGTTTTGGGGAAATTCTTTTGTAAACCTCTCATCTCACTGACGAGGTAAGCTATTAATTTTGTATAATATTATCAGTTATTTTGTAATATTGATAATGTATTTGTAGTAATTATATTATTTGCTAAGAATAGTTTTTTGCCAGTTTTTAGTAAAGAATGTTGAGCCATATGAATGTGCAATGACAACTTCATTCACTGTTATGATTAGTGTTACTTTGAATATATCTACTTTGATTATTTGGTTATCCTTGTTTGTGTTATTTATATTTTTGATATTAAATATATACAGTGATTATTATATCATTTTGATATGAGCGATGATGTAGGGAATTATGTATTATAATGGTGGCTCAAAGTATTTATTTTTGGAATATCGATAACATGTGATGCATACCCCTTTCGTTTGCATTGGAAATAGTAAGGATTTAACTATTCGAATGTTTAATGTTCATTTAGCTTATACCATTGTATTATTTGATTGTTTCAGAGGTTGTTTTCTTCTATTTTCCATTTATTTGGATTTACTTCAATAGCGAATCATTGCAACATAACGACACTGCTTGTCCTGTGTGGCTTTGTTTATTTCCATCCTCATCTCCATCCTTCCTCATCTCACCTGCCACTCTACTACGCACCCAAACCCACGAGGGGTCCCCTTTTGACCTCAGCCCTTTAACAATGGCGCCCAACGTGGGGCGCGTCGGCGGTGGATGAGGACTGCAGCAACGACAACTACGCCAGCGACAGCGACAACAGCTGAGCCAGCTGCAGAATCAACATCGGTGACGTCATCTATCATCGTTGACTTTATAATATTAACTACTATAGAAAGAGAACTTTGTGCTTATAGTGCATAACTTTAGAGCCTTTCCAGTGACTTTGCAGAACATTTTATTATCTTTGTGCATTGAAAGAACTTTGAACCTTCAATGTTAGAAACGACAGTGATTTAATCGTTTTGTGCCATCTTCGAAAACAATTTTAGTTTTATTGATAGTGTGGTGGACTTTTATTTTAATTCTCTGCAGTGACTGACTTTATTGTTCAGATTTCGGAGTGATAAGTTATCCTGTTTAACTTTGATGCCCAGTGACAGTAATTTTAGTTGATCTTTGACTACACGGTAATTATTTCCGGATACGTCATGGCCACTGGTGGGGAAGATGTTGAGGAAGTGACCTTCACAGAAGAAGAAACACAGACACTCGAAAAGCTGTTCAGCACTTTAGGTGCAAAGCCAAAGTTTAAATCAAAAGAAGGTTTAAGACAGTGGATGGCCAGCCTCACTTCTTTGCCTAGTCAAGATCATTCGTCGAATGATGCAGCAGTTACCGCCGCCAGCAGCCATGAACAGGTGTCACAGGCGCCTATCGCCAATGGCGCCGCCAGCGCTTTGACTACCAGCAGTGGCAGTGCTATTACTACCACGACCCAGTCCACTGCTACGCCCATCATCGTTACTGGTCGCAAGCCATGGCTCGTCAAGTTCGGCGGTGATGACGGCTACGATCTGTGGCGTTACCAGCTCACCAGCCTTCAACGTGAGCACCACACATCGCAGGACATCTCCGACGCCATACGTGCTTCCCTGCATGGCAAGGCTGGGACTCTGCTAGCCAGTCTTGACCCTGAGGCTACCGTCGATGACATCCTCACGAAGCTAGACAGCGTCTATGGGCAGGTGGACATCGGCGCAGAGGGGTTAGCTGACTTTTACAGCGCACGTCAGGGACAATCTGAATCTGTAGCTGATTGGAGTTGCAGGATCGAGGGCCTTTTCGGACGCGTGCGTCGACTGACCAACGTGGCTGGTGGCACAGAAGAGGCGTTGCGACAAATGTTCTGGACAGGATTACGAACTGAGCTGAAAGACATTACCTCATTTCAGTTCGAAACCATCAAGTCTTTTGATGAGTTGAGAATTGCGATTCGACGAGTAGAGAAACGGCATCCACTCGAATCCACCAATACGAAAGAAAAGAAGACATGCAGCGTGGCTCAGAAACAGCCAACGAAAAACCCTCAAGAAAGCTTGGAGGCCATGGTCAAACAGCTGTCGTCCGACATCAAGACCATGAGAGAAGAGATGACAACACTGCGTAGCGAGAGGACAGCAACAGCAGAGCAGCCAGTTGGACAACGGTCAACGCCCAACAGTGATCCAAGAACGACGAGAGCTCCACCTCGTTACCAAGGACATAGCTCAGCCCGAGGTGGACGACGTAGTGGCAACACTGACCAGAACGAAGTTGTCTGCTACCGTTGTGGGGAAAAAGGCCACATCAAACTCGGATGCAGAGTGAAAATAGACCACCTGCGCCGACCACAGGATTTTCAGTTCGGGTCAGGGGTGCGGGGCGATCACTAGACCATTCCCAGCAACCCCAATGCAGCGAGGTCCATGGAGGTTTTGACGCCAACGAGTTGGTCGGCACTGCCAACGAAACCTTGGTGGCGGTTGAAGGCACCACCACACCAGCCCTACTGGACACTGGTTCCTCCGTCTCCACGGTGAGCGAGAACTTTTATAAATCCCACTTGGCCCACTTGTCGCTCCACGACGTCAGTGGACTTCTGCAGGTGGAGTGTGCAGACGGCAACCCACTTCTCTACAGTGGTTACGTGAAGGCCGAAGTGACTGTGTCTGGACTCCACCCCGGCAAGTCCTTCCCCTGTCTACTGCTAGTGGTGCGCGACACCAAATACAACAGTCTGACCCCGGCACTACTTGGCACTAACTTTTTGACCCGAGTGGCTGGTGACTGTCAGGAACACCTCGGCACGCAGTACCTACAGCGAATTTCCCACCAGACCGCCTGGTACCTAGCCCTTCGCTGCGTTGCTTTGAGAGAAAGACAGTTAACCAAGAACCACTGCCACATCGCCGTGGTACGGTCTGCTGAGACGGTGCGCAAGACTGTGCAACCGAACGAGATGGTCACACTCAAGGGAGTTATCGACAAGTGTCAGCCGTACCACACTACATGCGCTGTGCTGCAACCACTTGACAACGTGAACCCCGACTTAGACCTGACTCCTACCCTCGTCTCATATAGCGGGAGGACTGCAGGCCTGATCGACGTGACTTTCGCGAACCTGTCCACCCACACCGTGACATTGAACCCTAGAGCCTTGCTGTGTGAGATTCAGCCTGTTGACATAACGTGCCTGGAAGATTTGCCGCAGCCAGAGAAGGACAGTCTGTTAAGCGAACTTAACATCGAGACCAGCAGACTGACTCCTGACCAGAGAAAACGAGGTATCCAACTCATCTTGGAACACGAAGACTTGTTCGCCAGGTCAGAGGCTGATGTTGGACTGTACTCCAGAGTCAAGCACCGCATTGATCTTCGCAACCCGATGCCATTCAAGCAGAAACATCGGATGATCCCACCGTCCATGCTTGACGAGGTTCGTTCGCATATCCAGCAGCTCTTGACCACAGGTGTCATCCGTCGCTCCCACAGCCCCTGGTCTTCTAACATAGTTCTGGCGCGCAGAAAAGATGGACGTTTACGGCTGTGCACGGACTTCCGACAGCTGAACGATCGCACGGTAAAGGACTCATATGCGTTGCCTCGAGTCGAAGAGATCCTGGACTGTTTAGCCGGCTCCGAGTACTTCAGTGTCTTGGACATGAAATCGGGCTACTACCAGGTCGAGATCGAAGAACAGCACAAGGAAAGGACGGCGTTTACGGTTGGTCCTTTGGGGTTTTATGAATACAACCGCCTACCATTTGGCCTTACCAACAGTCCAGCGACCTATCAGAGACTGATGGAAGACATTCTCGGAGACTTGCACATGAAGATATGTCTGATCTATCTTGATGACATTATTATTTTTGCTCGTACCTACGAAGAGCATATAGAGCGCTTGCAGCAAGTCTTCAAGAGGATAAGAGACGCTGGACTAAAGCTCGCGCCTAAGAAGTGCAAGTTCTTCCATGAGCGAGTGGTGTACGTTGGCCATCAAGTTTCACACGACGGCGTTTCACCCGATCCGGAGAAGCTTGCTTGCATTCGCAACTGGCCGGCACCGAAGACCCCTGAAGACGTGCGGCGGTTCCTTGGGTTCGCGGGGTACTACCGCAAATTTGTGAAGGACTTCGCCAAGACTGCAGCGCCGTTGTCAGTCCTGATGCCTACACCCGCCAAGAAGAAAGGAGGCCGCAAGAAGACTGACGTGAAGCCGAAGCCGTGGACTTGGGGCACTGCAGAGCAGACGGCGTTTGACGCTTTAAAGACCGCCTTGTCGTCGCCGCCTGTCCTGGGTTACGCGGACTTCACCAAGCCGTTCGAGCTTCACACGGACGCTTCAGCACTGGGCCTTGGCGCGATACTGTACCAAGTACAGGAAGGAGCCAAGCGAGTCATCGCGTACGCCAGCAGGTCTCTCGGGAAAGCAGAGAGGAACTATCCGGCTCACAAGCTAGAGTTCCTGGCACTCAAGTGGGCCGTGACCGACAAGTTCCGGGACTACCTGTACGGCGCGAAGTTCGTAGTTCACACAGACAACAACCCTCTGACGTACGTGCTGACTACCGCCAAGCTCGATGCAACTGGTCACCGTTGGCTTGCTGCGCTTTCGGCCTACGACTTCACGCTGAAGTACAAGCCCGGCGTGAAGAATGTGGATGCAGACACGTTATCAAGGCTGACCCACAATACAGAGCTGACCCGTGAACAGGAGCAGGAGATTACGGCTGAAGCAGTACACACCATCTGCAGCAATATCTACAGCCCTGTTGTGGAGACGCACTGTCTGTCAGTTGAAGAGCTGCTTCATGTGGATGACCAAGACCTGACCCGGTACCGCGTGCAGGACGTCAGACGGGCTCAGAACTCCGATCCTCTCATCGGCTCCTGGATGGCTTACCTACGAAGTGGAAAGAGGCCGGACCATCGCGTCTGCAACAAACCAGAAGACGCCGCCATGTTACGCAGCTTTGACAATTTCAAGCTGAAGAGAGGGACCATGTACCGTGAAGTTGCGAGTGACGGTGAGACTGTTTCCCAGTTAGTTCTACCCCAGTCCATGCTAAAAGAGGCGCTGACAGGCATCCACGATGACATCGGTCACCTGGGACGAGACAGAACACTGGCACTGGCCAAAGAACGTTTTTGGTGGCCTGGAATGACCAAGGACGTTGAAGATTGGGTCCGCAACTGTCCCAGATGCTTGCGAAGGAAGGCTACTGGCAACACAGCCCCTTTGGTCAACATCGTCACGAACCAGCCGTTGGAGTTGGTGTGCATGGACTTTCTGTCGTTGGAGATGTCGTCTGGCGGGTATCAGCACGTTTTGGTGATCACCGACCACTTCACCAGGTACGCCCAAGCCATTCCCACACGCAATCAGACGGCTAGGACGACGGCAGAGGCCCTGTTCACCACTTTCATCTCCCACTACGGTTTTCCCAAGCGGCTCCACTCTGACCAGGGTGCCAACTTTGAGAGCCATGTTGTCAGGGAGTTGTGCCAGATCACCGGCATCGAGAAGTCGAGGACGTCGCCGTACCATCCAATGGGCAACGGGATGACCGAGCGCTTCAATAGAACCCTTCTCGGTATGCTCGGCACTCTGGACACCGAGAAGAAGAAGTCCTGGCACAAGTACGTCGCATCCATGGCTCACGCCTACAACTGCACGAGTCACGACAGTACCGGATTTTCCCCCTACTTTTTGATGTTTGGCCGCCATCCGAGACTGCCTGTAGACGTGGTGTTCGGGATCGAGCGCAACCCAGACAGCAAGTCCCGCACTGCTTACGCAGCAGAGTTGAAGGAGCGTCTCCAAGAGGCGTACAAAAAGGCGACAGAAGCGTCAGAGAAAGCGCAAGGCCGCCAGAAGTCAGCCTATGACAGTAGGGTGAGGGGAGCAACGCTTGAGACAGGAGACCGTGTGCTTGTGAGGGTGTTGGCCTTTGAAGGCAAGCACAAGTTGGCCAACCGTTGGGAGGATGGCGTCTACGTCGTGGCGTCCCAGCCTAACCCCGACGTTCCTGTCTACGTGGTCTACAGAGAAGACGAGCCCACCCGACGTCGCACGCTGCACCGGAACCATCTGTTACCGGTCGGTGCGTTCCTGGGTACCAGAGATCATACGACAGACGCTACTGAGGACAAGACCAGTCGCACGCGTTCACGAGGCCAGCCCCCCGGGAAGAGTGCATCCTCAGAGCCACAGGAAGAGACCACTACCAGTTCCAGCTCAGAGGAAGAAGATGTGACAGCCATCGTGATACAGCCAGCTTCGGTTGCAGCGACACCCGCTACAGACAGGACGGAGAAAGCTGAGTCACGAGCTGACATTGACATCAGTGTGCCACCAATTGACCCCCGCGGTGACGGCCACGAGGTGCCGGTTGGTGACGGGGCATCCGGCCATGATGGTGACGACCATCGACCCGAGGTAGGTCAACCGGACCAGCCCACTGAGGAAGCTGATGAAGAAGAAGAGGCAGAGAGCGGCCCAGAGACTGACACTGACGAAGCTACGACACAGGCAGTGTCTGAACCAGAGCCAGAGTCAGGATCAGAGTCAGAAGAACAACAGCCGCAACGCCGCAGTAGACGAGAAAGGAGACCCCCTGAACGCTACCAAGCTGGAACATTCGTTGGTCAAGCTGACCAGCCAGAGTGGAAGATTAAGATGACTTATCTGACGAAATTACTAGAACCAGTACAGAATGTCAGCTCTGGTGATTTAGTTAGAATCGTAGAGTCAGTTTTTTCCTAGGAAATAATTACATTGACTTACGATTAACTTGAGGAAAAAAATGTCATAGTTTTGAGGCAAGACAATATTTTTGTGTCCATTCGGTTTTTTTTCAAACACATGTCCACCCGGTAGTAATATGCTTTTTTTTTCAGTATTAAGTAATTATTGATAGCTTTTTTTTTACACGTTTTTTTTTTAAAAAAATGTCACTTCTTGCTTAAAGCTAATGTTTTAGAATACGCTTTAACAAACAGTTATTGGAATCCTCATTTCAGTCTGGATTAGTTTAATAAAGGATGCTATGTATCACATTACAATTTGCATACTTATCTTGCAAATGCCAACTTAGTAATTTTTGGGGATTATTGTAAACATATTAACCTATGTGAAGCGTAACTGAAATCCTTCTCTATGTTTTTACACTTGTATTTTGGAAGTTTGTTTACGTCTATTTGCTGTAAGTTGCTAATGTGTCAGTTGAAAGTCTTGGGTAAATTTTGATATTGCATTTTAGTCACAATTTTATAATTATTTGGTGTTCACCTTTTGTTTTGCGATTTACCAACATGACAATTATTTATTTTGCGATTGCATTACCTTTGTAGTGTAATGACGAGGACGTCATTTTGTGGGCAGGGGTGAATGTGGAAGAGTCGTGTTTTGTGCATATGTATGTATGTTTGCAAGTGTGTGTCAATGTAATGTAATCTGTGTTGATAGCTGTGCTGTCAACAGTTCTTTCAACACTATACTTATAGGGCCCGTTCTGTATATGTATGTAAACCACCTGTGGCAGAGTCGTGTTTTGAGTATATACGCATTTCCTGTTAGGCTCACGGTTTGTGCGGCCGTTTTGTGTTTTGGGGAAATTCTTTTGTAAACCTCTCATCTCACTGACGAGGTAAGCTATTAATTTTGTATAATATTATCAGTTATTTTGTAATATTGATAATGTATTTGTAGTAATTATATTATTTGCTAAGAATAGTTTTTTGCCAGTTTTTAGTAAAGAATGTTGAGCCATATGAATGTGCAATGACAACTTCATTCACTGTTATGATTAGTGTTACTTTGAATATATCTACTTTGATTATTTGGTTATCCTTGTTTGTGTTATTTATATTTTTGATATTAAATATATACAGTGATTATTATATCATTTTGATATGAGCGATGATGTAGGGAATTATGTATTATAATGGTGGCTCAAAGTATTTATTTTTGGAATATCGATAACTACTACTACTTCCGGTAAGATGGCGCCGATACAGGGCGACAAGATGTTGGTTGTGTGTTTTGGACTGATAGTGTTGTGTATCTGCTTCGAAAGGACTGTATGTGTGCTAAAATATTCAAGAGAACATCTACTTTTCATCCGTGATTTTGCGGACTGTGAGTACAGACCAGAACTTTTCACTTTTCCATTCGACATTCTTCATACACACGCCGGCGCGTATCAAAACCACGTGGCAGCTTCGCCCGGTCGCCGCACACGCAAGAGAGGTAAACGAGCTGGAGTGCTCGTTCGTTTTCGCCAACGCGCCTCACGCCCTCCCCTCCCTGCCATCTGTTTGTCAAATGTAAGATCCCTAGACAACAAGAAAGATGAGTTGCGCTACCTAATAAGCATTCAAAGAGACTTTACTGATTGTTCGGTGTTTTGCTTCACGGAAACGTGGTTGTCTCCCTCTACTCCCGACGCCGCAGTACAACCCGACGGCTTTTCGCTTCATCGCGCCGATCGCACGCCTGACGATTCACAGAAAAAGTCAGGTGGCGGCATTTGTTTTATGATCAACGACCGATGGTGTACAGATGTGTCTATCTTATCCAAACACTGTGCACCCAACCTTGAAACTCTCACTGTAAAGTGTCGACCCTTCTACCTTCCACGAGAGTTTTCCTCCATTGTTTTGGTTGGCGTCTACGTCCCTGACAAAGCGCACGCTACTTCTGCCATCAAAGAACTTTCCAAACAGATCACAAACATTGAAAATTCACACCCTGACTGTCACATTATCGTTCTGGGTGATTTCAACCATGCTGACTTGAGAAAACAACAGCCCAAGTTTAAACAACACGTCAAATGTGCAACGAGAGAGAAAGCGACCCTTGACCTATGCTACAGCACAATTAGCGGCGCTTACCGCTCTATACCCCGCCCCCCACTCGGCCGATCTGATCACGTGATGGTGTTCCTTCTTCCCTCCTACCGCCAGAAACTAAAGTCAGGCAAACCACAGGTCCGTACTGTCAAGCGCTGGAATCAAGACTCTATCCAGGAACTACAGGCGTGTTTTGACTGTACGGACTGGCAGGCACTGACCACCTCCTGTGCTGACATCCATGAGCAAGCTGATGTGGTAACTTCCTACATTAGTTTCTGTGAACAAGGCTGCATTCCAACAAAAGAAGTCAGATCTTGGCCAAATGACAAGCCATGGTTCAACAACAGCCTCAAGTCAAGCCTGAGAGCAAAGGAAGAAGCTCATAGAAGCGGCGACAAGATCAGCTACAAAAGGGCCAAATATGAGTTAGAAAAGGCCATCAGACGTGCAAAGTGGGATTATAAGAAAAAGCTAGAGGCCCACTTTCAGTCCAACAACATCAGGGCAGTTTGGCAAGGTCTGCAAACCATCACTGACTACAAGAAGAAAGGACGCCAAGCTGACGCTGACGACAAGCAGCTCCCAGATAAGCTGAACGAGTTCTATGCCAGATTCGACAGACAGAACATCATCCCTGTCACAGTCTCCCCTCCTGATTCTGCTTCCCACCAACCTCCACCTTTCACCATCACAGAGTCGGAGGTGGAGTCTCTCTTCAAGAGGCAGAACAGCAGAAAGGCAGGTGGTCCTGACGGAGTATCAGCCCCCACTCTCAAACACTGCTCCTCCCAACTGGCTCCAGTTTTTACCCAGATTTTCAACTCCTCCCTTCTCTTGTCCACTGTCCCCCGCTGTTTCAAGACCTCCACCATCGTACCTGTTCCCAAGAAACCCCAAATTAACTCCCTCAATGACTACCGCCCTGTGGCCCTGACCTCATTGGTGATGAAAGTGCTGGAGCGCCTGGTACTCAAGCACCTCCAGTCCGCTACCAAGGGCAAACTGGACCCGTGCCAGTTTGCTTACCAAGCTAACCGGTCTGTCGACGATGCCGTCGCCCTGGCCCTTCACTTCATCCTCCAGCAGCTAGAAACCCCTAATCGCTACGCCCGCCTCCTCTTCGTAGACTACTCGTCTGCTTTCAACACCATCGTCCCCCAGACCCTGTTCGACAAGCTTCAGCTCTTCAACCTCTCCCCCTCCATCTCTTTCTGGATTCTGAGCTTCCTCCTCAACCGCCCCCAGTCAGTAAAAATAGGCAGCAACATCTCGCAGTTCCTGACCCTGAGCACAGGCGCACCCCAGGGGTGTGTCCTGTCTCCTTTTCTATACTGCCTGTACACCAACGACTGCACCTCCCATCACGAGTCAGTTCAACTCGTAAAGTTTGCCGATGACACCACCGTTGAGGGCATCATATCCAATGGAGATGAGTCAGCCTACAGGCAGGAAGTCGACCTGCTGGTGTCATGGTGCAATTACAACAGTCTTGAGTTGAACGCCTCCAAGACCAAAGAGATGGTGATCGACTTTCGTCGGAACGCCACTCCCATTGACCCCCTCTTCATCAACGGCCAGCCCATCGAGACAGTTGAGTCATTCAAGTTTCTGGGCTCACTCATTTCCTGCGACCTCACCTGGGATCTCAATACCGACTCCATCATCAAGCGAGCACAGCAGAGGATGTACTTTCTCAGGCAGCTGAAAAAATTTGGCCTGAGGAAGGAAATCCTCACCCAGTTCTACCGCTCTGTGGTAGAAAGTGTTCTAACATTTTCCATCTGTGTGTGGTATGGGGGTGCATCCCAACAACAGAAAGAAAAACTAGACCATATTGTCTCCACTGCCAGCAAGATCATTGACACCGATCTCCCCTCTCTGGCCTCCATCTATACCAAACGCCTGATGAGCAGAGCCAGAAAGATAGTGGATGATGCCTCCCACCCCGGATACCACCTCTTCGAGCTGCTTCCTTCTGGCAAAAGGCTCAGAACTATGAAGACCCGTACCTGCCGCTTCAAGAACAGTTTTTTTCCACAAGCAGTGACAAACCTCAACTCCTTGTCTGGCACCCGATGATCCCGGACTATCTCAGTGACTTATGCATAAGAGAGAGAGAGAGAGAGAGAGAGAGAGAGAGAGAGAGAGAGAGAGAGAGAGGGAGGGAGGGAGGGAGGGGGGAGAAGTGTGTGAAAGAAAGACAGAAAGAAAGAGAGGAAGAGAGAGACAGAGAGAGAGAGAGTGAGTAGAGGAAGTGATAGAGAGAGAACTTATAGATGTATGTAGAGTGTGTAAGATAAGAGAAGAGAATTGAGAGAGCGAGAGATAACGGAGAAAAGCGCGCACGTGTTTGTGGATGTGTGTGTATTATTCTATATTTGATTTGATCATTTTGTTACTACTATATTCCAGTCAGTATTATTCCTAGTCTTGTATGAGTGTGTCAGCAAGTGGATGGTTGCGCGTAGGTGTGGTTGGCTTTGTTATTGTGTTTTGTATAAATATGTGTGCCAACATCAAAGTGTATTCCTCGTGCTTGTCACCTGGCGAAATAAAGTTCTGTTATCTGTTATCTGTGTTTGTAACATGTGATGCATACCCCTTTCGTTTGCATTGGAAATAGTAAGGATTTAACTATTCGAATGTTTAATGTTCATTTAGCTTATACCATTGTATTATTTGATTGTTTCAGAGGTTGTTTTCTTCTATTTTCCATTTATTTGGATTTACTTCAATAGCGAATCATTGCAACATAACGACACTGCTTGTCCTGTGTGGCTTTGTTTATTTCCATCCTCATCTCCATCCTTCCTCATCTCACCTGCCACTCTACTACGCACCCAAACCCACGAGGGGTCCCCTTTTGACCTCAGCCCTTTAACATTGCCACAGTGGACCTTACCCTGAATTGACTTCATTCACTAGCGATAAAGCATGTGCCGTGGCGTAGACAAAGTGAACAATTCGTTAAACTTGTGTAAGGTTTTCTGCAAATACACCCAGTAACTGTCTTGGTGCATACTTTTTATTTTTTATTCTCATTTGCGTGCGTGCGCGTCAATGTGTTTGTGTGCGTGTGTGAGAGTGTGTGTATGTGTATGCATGCTTGCATCCGTTCGTTTGAGTGTTTGAGTGTGTGCTTATCCATCATACACACGCACAAAAAATACATATACAGTAATGCATACATGCATACGCGCGCACCAACGTGCACACATGTACACACACACGCACACACATACACATAACTGTCACATGACACAAAAATTTAGCACCTCGTATAAGATCAAGTTTGTTTTATTGGTAGTTGATCTTATCAGAGGACTGTTTAGGGTGCCCCTCGGATAAGATCAATCAAAAATTTGGTCCCGTGGGGGGTCACCTTAAGAGAGGAGTACTGTAAATAGGAAAAAAAGTTTTGCAAGATAATGCAATAAACCTTAGAAGTCAATGTTTTTTTTAAATGAACAGTGTAATGCATTATAAGAAGGAAAATACATTATACGTGATACAGAAGGGGGTAGAACAGAAAAGGAAAGAGATATTTAAAAATAATGAAGTACACCGCAAGGTGTATGCACGTTTGATAAGACCGGACAGGTGCTTTCCTAAGTTTCAACTTTATTACACTGGAACCCCTGGAGAAAGAAAACAAAACGACATCATAAAAGATAATCTGGAGGCGGCAGAATTTGGTAATAGTAGCAACAACCGCATCATCAAACTGTTACAAGGTTGAAAGAATGAGTGTGAACCGAGGAATTCGTTAAAATATAGGCTATTGTGGTTCGTATTTATCTGGCGTACTGCTACTATTCTTTCCGGCTCCACTTGAAGAGAGTGAACACAGAAATGTGCACCAGACTGAAACTCGACCTGGACAAACTGCAAGACCCGGAGGTGGCAGAAATATTCCAAGTCACAATTGGAAGGAAATTTTCACCACTGCTCACTTTGGGAGCTAGTGAAGTAGATGTCAACACCATGACCACCACCTTCAACTCAGCTGTGACAGATGCCGCCACTGAGAACCTTGTCAAGAACCGCCCATAGAAGAAACCGTCGATAAAACCTGAACTTTTGGACCTGTGTGACAAACGAAGAGAGATGAAAAAGAAAAAGAACACCTCACGGGGAGCTGATGCCTACCGAAAAAAATCAACAATGACATCCGAAAAAGCATGCACACAGCAAAGGAGAACTGGATAGAAGATCAATGCCAGGAAATTGAGAACAAACTGAACAACAGCAAGAAGGCCTACCAGATTGTGAAGCGGCTGACAAGTGTTAAACAGCCCAAGGTCTCCACGATCCAAAACAAGTCTGGCATATGCCTTACAGAAGAACAAGAAGTCTTGGATAGATGGACAGAGTACTGCTCTGACCTTTATAACCACACACCAAACGGAGACCCATCAGTTCTAGCATGTCCACAGAACAGTGAAGAAGAAACCCTCCCAATTCTCCTAGAAGAAATTGAGGAAGCAGTGCAATCGCTGAAGAAGGAGAAGTCAGCGGGAGTGGACAACATAATCGCGGAATTGCTTCAAGCAAAAGGAGAAACTATGATTGACACCCTCACCATTATGTGTAACAATATCTGGCAGAGTGGGGAGTGACCTAGAGACGAAGTGCTACAGAAGACTTCTGGGCATTACCTATACTCAACATATCACCAACGACGAAATCCAACAGATTATCACTCAAGCCATTGGACAACATGATGACAAGCTCACATTGGTGAAGAAACGGAAACTCCGATGGTATGGCCACATCCCCAGAGCATCAGGCTTTGTAAAGACCACACTGGAAAGCATGGTGCAAGGAGGCAGAAGAAGAGGGAGACAGAAAAAGTGGTGGGGGGAACAACATTCGAGAATGAACTGGCTTGACACTGAGCGAAGCCATCAGGGTTGCTGAGGACAGAGAAAGATGGAGTGCGCTGGTTAAACGATCATCTGTGGTGCTCCAACGGCCTTCGAGTTATGGGATAGAATAGGATTAGATAGGATAGGATAGGCGTACTGCTGTTATAGATTCCAAAGTGTAATTCTCTGAAGTAGATGAGACTACATATGGAGTACGCTGGCTAAACGATCATCTGTGATGCCCCCACGACCTTCGAGTTACGGGACAGAATAGGATAGGATAAGATAGGCGTACTGCTGTTATAGGTTCAAAAGTGTACTTATCTTGTTTGAAGTAGATGAGACTACATAACAGCTTGTGGATTTTGTTTTCTGCTGCTGGCAACCCCACCTGCTCGAACTGTCCTCCTCCAACGCAAGTTGTGTATTATTAGGCTGAACAATAGCAACTATTCCAAACTGTTAACCTGCGTGCTAAAAGTTGTTGATAGTAGCACCGATAATGCAGCATCTAGGTTTCCTGTTTTGAAGGTAAAAGACATTCAGTGGTTGACGTATCCTGATACACACAGTCGAATATCAGTGAAAGGAATCTCAGGGGCGTTCTTTTGTACCAGTTTTCTCCCCTTGCTAAAAAAAACCTGGCGCTCCAAGAAGGCATTTTCAAGATGGCCGCGCCCGCTTGGTAACAAACGCCAAACACTTTTCACAAATTTCCAGTTGCGAGTGAAAAGGAGTAATTAGGAAAAACAGTAATAAGTATCTCCCAATGAGCATTTAACATCCACCTAACCTATAATAGCAATTTACAATTAACACCGCGGAGAAACTCAACGCAACAGTCTTACACATTCAACCAAGGAACCAACTATGGAACAAAACTTTCAAGTCAAATTTTCTGTTGACTCGAATCCCAATTCAAATTCGGGTAGTTGTTTTTGCATCATAAACTCTCACTTCTCTATGTCTGTATGTATGTGTGCGTGCGTGTGTGTGTGTCTGGGTGTGTGTGTCTGTGTATGTGTGTGTGCTTTGCGCGAATAAACCGGTTTATTTTGGGATTTTGCTCTAGAGGAATCATATTGATTTATTATTATGAAGCGTTAAAGTTTCTTTCAACCCTTTTCCCCATCACTATTTACTAGTTTGAATGTGTCTGTTTTATGATTTATTTATGTTTTTTTTTTCATAAATAGACGATCTTTTAACAAGGAAATGACCTCCAGCAGATTTGTATAAAATGTTTTATTATTTTGAAGCACTGCTGTAAAAAAAACATTTGTATAAAAAAGATCAGTTGTGTATTGGAGCGAAAGAAACCTGAGTGAGATTTACGCGCGTGCCTTGGTTATGAAAACATCAATTCCTGCTGCGCTCCCATCTCGTAAGTTTTATTACTCAACTGCGATCCTCCTTGCTTTATTGTTTTTTTCCTTCTTCGTCAGCGCAAATTTAAACTTAATCTGATAAACGAAATAGGGGTTTCTACAAGCAGAAGAAGAACCTTCCTTCGTACACATCTTCGTTTTGACTATACTTATAGACCTCCTTTTTGGTTTTAACACGCCCCCTCTTCCTCTTCTTCTGCTTCCGTCTTTTCACGACAATCTTCGTCTTCCTCTCCCTATTTCAAACCCCAAGCCGTTTCATACCACGATATTACAATTTGAATATGTTTCCCTAAAATAAGCTTTTTATTATATATAAAGAACTGCGTTCCGTTGTTGTTTCTTTGAATGAGTGTTATTCTTTGAACGATGCATGTTTTGTTAATATATTGTAACGTTATCCATCAAAAAGCCATCCGTATATCCATAAACATCTCTTTGAAAGAATTATATAAAATATTCTATGATGGAAGAGTTTCAGCGGACTTCTAGGACCGAATCAATTTGAAAAACGTATTCCGGATCTATTAAATCCTATCCTGCTATCCTGATTTTGTAAACGTACTGAAACTATCGTGCTTTAAAAAAAAATTAATAATCAAAGAGGAAGCCCTGTGCTATTTCAAATAAATATTTCAAGAGTATAAAAACACTAGGAACTGACATTTCACTTCCCAAACGAACTGTCCAACTGTCAACAATAGGGCGATTTGTGTTTCTTGTTCTTCGACACTGAACGACGTGAAGAGAGAACCAAATATCGACGTCATTTCCAAATACGTTGCCGACACCCTGCAAGACGCTTCTCCTGAAAACATTTGGAAATACATTGTACTATCAAGGAAAGTTTTGTCTTTTAATGTCGCTATTATGCTTTAAAAATTTTTTTGGAGCTCCTTGTACTGGCTGAACCACGAGACGGTGTTCAGAATGCTGAGCATTGCTCATCGAGAAGAGCAAAATAATGTTGATGAATTTGGCTCGTGCAGCGCTCACTCTACGTGGCATTACTCGGCCTTGCACGCACTTCATGCCACCAGTCCGTCCTCTCCGGACCCGTCAAAAGCGCCTCTTTTCTCCCTATGTTTTATTTTCCCTTCGGCTTGGGGAATTGATTGTTAAGGTCTTTTAAAAAAAATATTATTAGACACCTCCTGTGTGCTAAAGGGGTGCTTCTTCACTCTCAGAACTCATTTTTATTCATCTTCGTTCGTGGTTGCTATAACCGTACGACAAAAAACGGTGGAGGCGATATTAACGTGCGGGACACTTTCCATCTGTAACCTGCCAGTGGCTGTTCCTGTGCAACATATTTCTAGATTGGGTGAGTGTGTGTGTGTGTGTGTGTGTGTGTGTGTGTACGTACCTAACCATAACAGTGGGTTTATGCATAGGTTACACTTACGTGCAACTGGGTTTAAAAAAATACTGGGTTCCAAAATCTGAAACTCAGTTTTTTTAAAACCGGCTTTGCAATAGGAATAACAAAAAAAGTGTATACGCAAAGTCTGAGCGAGAAACCCACAATTGCGGTTGAGTCAACTTTGAGTTTGAGCCAGTTAACACTCCGCGATGTGTGTTCCCGCTGGTCAACCAGTCGAATACACGCACTGTCAGGGGAAGTAACTCGGAACGCCACACGCTACGTGCCGTCTGGCAAGATGGAGGTACGTGTTTTTTCGTTTTATTCAGTTGTATTTTGTCCTTCTGTCTCTGTAAATTGTTCCTTAATCTATATTTTGTGCTTCTAGGATGTGGCTTTAAAATGTTCCCTTGTTAAAATTTCAAGCTTTTTCGGTGTGCTTTTGTACTTTTAAAATCATATCAATTTTCGTGTGGATGTTGTGGTCGATTGTCAACACAGGGTCTGCATTTTTGTTTGTTACTTTTTGAAGAACACAAAAATAAATTTGCTGCATTTTAAGCGTCCTTGTATCTGATATTAATGAAGAGTCTTGTGAAGTCTCTTGAACATTGAAACAGTTACCATGAGAAATGTATGTCTCCTTTGTTCACACTGGGGTTTTCAAAACTTGCATTTTTTCTCATTTACAAAAAAGACGGTCAGTGAAGATAGTACAAGAAGTAAATAAGGGAGATATTGATGTGTTATTTTATTCATATGTAGATTGATTAAATAAATGTTTAAAAATATTTTTGCAGAATAACAATTTTAGTAGGCAAAATGCAATGTTATCAGAATAAAAAACAATAAGCTTTTAACGTGTACCGTTTATTATACTGCAACTTTTATTTTTCTGTATTTTCCTTGTGTTCTGATGTAATTTAAAAAAAACACATGTTGCAACAAACAGTAAAATACAAAATTCTGGCTGCCGTTACCTACATAAGTTATAGCTTTTGGTTTATGGTTCACCTGTCTGTTTTCCTTGGATGAAGGGAAATAGAATATGTGAAAACTGATTGATGCATTAAACTGCTTAACATTTGGATTTTTTGTGGAGACCAAGCGTGTTTGCCAGTATCAAATTGTTGTATCTGGCAAACTCCAACAGTCTCAGACCCCTGTCATTTGTCTCGTTGTTGCAGTGGGGTCCACATTAATAGCTAGAGCACCATTTTCAGATCTGCATCTACTCCATTTCCCAAATTGTTAGCTGTAATTCTGAGTAAGCATAATTATTTTAATAAATTCTGTTATTCCTTTTTTCCCAGAACATCCTGTTATGCCTCGAGTTTATCCGGTTGCGGAGAAGTCGCTGTAGTCCGACGACGACCCAGGAGGCGTTTGGAAGGAAGACGTCCCACTCCATCACCATCAACATCTTCATCGCCTTCATTGTACTCATCATGTGACAGCTGGTGTGTGTCAGTACTTATTGAATTTTATAATATTGTTGTTCGCTTTGAAAAAAACACTCACTGATTGCTGTATAAAATCGGTGCCACAGCAAAGCAGTTAACAACTGGCAGCTCCACGCCTCAGATCAAACTGTGACCTGCTAACACAAGGTGTTGGTGGTATATTGTTTCTACATTGCAAAGGGGGAGGTGAGGAGAGCTTGGATGAGGGAGGAGAATGGGGGGGGACATTAGTGTACATGGCAGAGCTAGACATCCTTGTTGAATAAGATCAAAGTTTTAGCTCAATTTTACAGTTGTTAATGGGGCACATGAAATGCAGATTACATTATTATAATGTACACAATTCGCTCTGGGCTTTTAAGGTTGTATAGGTATGCTTTGGATTTTAAAAAGCAGGCATGTTGAGGAACCTTTGTACTTGTGCTTTCATGGGGTGGCCTCGTGGCGCAGTTGATAAGTCGCCGGTTTCCTATGCCGAAGGTCGCGGGTTCGATTCCCGCAAGGGGCGAACGTATGTGACTTAGGTACGAGACTATTGAGGTCACCGAGGATTTTCTCCGGGCACTCCGGTTTCCTCCCTCCCTTCAATAATGGTACAGGATGCAGTCAATATAAAAATTTCAAAAATAAAAAAATTCGATTTTCTTCCGTTTTCTAATAGCGATCTTCCTGCCTTTACACCACCTGTTTGAGTGATGTATGTGTATTTGGTGTGTGAGAGGGTAAATGAGACAGGTGAGCGTGTATGTTGGTATAGATCGCCGCGCTTTGAGCCTTGAAGAAATGCGCGTACATAGCATCCTGTATTATTATTTATTATTATTTACTGAGTAGCTAGTAAGCATAAGAGTTTCTATAACTATTTTATAACTTGGTTGCTAGTAGCTAGTGTGTCGAAGTGGTTAGTGGGAAAAAATGCTGTCCCACTTCCTCCAGGCTTTTGTGCCCTTTTTTCCCCAACCTCTACCCCCTAAACTTTAAATGTGTTTTGCTTGTTTCTTTTACACTTTAAAGAGGGTGAGTAGTACATTCATGTACAAGAAAATTAAAGTCCAGAATATAATATTTCATTGATGAATCAGTAGACAGTATTGTCAGTCAATCCCTTTTTGTAGTTGAGCCAGTTCAAGCCTCTACTCTTTTCAACTTCCATTCTCTTCTCCCACCCCAGGCCCACCACCCCACCCTTTGACCATCCTCATACCTTGGTTTGAAAATGTTCTTATTCCGCTGAATTTGTTCTGTTGTTTAAACCCTGTGTTCTGATGCTGCTACTTGTTCGCAGGAGGGCTGAAGAGCAGCATGAGGATTCTAAAGACTCTAATTCATCGGAAGGTTCAATCAAGAAACAAGCTTGAAAAAGGCGTCAAAGCCAGCAGACCGAAATGCATACAACATCCCCATCATCAGCTTTGTTGCTGCCATCAGTGCTACCCCGTTCTCCAGGGTGTGAACCAAGTGCCATGAATCGTTTAGATATAGAATATATATTCAAATGTGTTTGCAAATCTATTCAAGATGAGTCCTAAATAGTAAAAAATTGCATGTTTAAATAATAATAATAATGTTCGTCATTTGTAAGGCGCCTTAGCCTAAGGATCAAGGTGCTGGCCGATACAGGATCTAACTCAAACCGCCCGAGACGCCACCCGCAGCCTTTGGGCGCATGGTCTGACGCCCGGACAACTGAGCACAATCCTGGGAAGCCAGGGATGGAGGAGAAGGACCAAGTGCATGCTGGGTGTGTTCTTGTTACCGGCACTCACCCGTCTAGGACATGAGCGTCAGGATCTTTAAAGTCCGTTATGATGGAATGCATGCGACACAGACTAGACCTCGGTTTATACTCTCATCCGAAGGAGAAGGAAAACAGGAGTAAAGTGTCTTTCCCAGGGACACAACACAATGGCCCGGCCAGGGCTTGAACCCGGGACCTTCAGTTAATGTTGTCTGTCTGTCTGCCTTCCATCTGTGCAAAACTGTAAAGTGGCTAATTACACGAGACCTCGAAAATTATCAGTGATTGAATGACTACACTTCAAGGTCAAGGTCACAGGTTCAACAAATGTTAGTCAAGCTATGTCAATTTTCCACAAAATTTCTTGTTAATCCTAAGTTATTAATATTAACTAAACTTCAGCTTGTTTGATGCATGATAGGTATCAATGAGACGCACATGCATATTTTGTCAACCTTGCTCCAAGGTGAAGGTCATTGGAGATGTCCAAAATAATAAAATCTTTTGCTGTAGTTTATTTTATCGTACATGAGTGCATTTATAGCTGGAGGTCAAGGTCAAGAGCATCGAAATATCAAAGCTTGTATTACTTTGCATTTTAAACCCACCGTTTCAATCATTTAACCTTTTTTCTGGCATCTCATTTTTGTGTTATTTATTGGGAGTTCCATAAGGAGCATGTGAGTCATATGGACTTGCCTTTCCAGTGATTGATGGTGTTCATCATGTTCAAAGCTTTTTGAGGTGCTACTTGTCATTAAGTAATGGAAATTTACTGCTCTGTATTGTGTAGACTAGTTTTTAGGCCCGTTTTGTTATGTAGTAGATTTCTGTCTTAAACTTAAGAGAAAGCGTGGATTAATCTGGCAAAGTACCAAATTATATTTCTTTGCCAAGTTAATACATATGTTATTCTCGGAGTTCTTGTTCATCAAAAAGCAATGTCAAGACTAATGACTATATAATAATATTCTGCTCTTCACATGGTTTTATTATACCTTTGAGGTGGAAAAAAACGAATTATAAGTGGTTGCACTCAATTGATCCTTATTCAGAACATATTAACGTAACGGGAAACCATAAACAATTTATGTAAATCTTAACTATATGAAGTTGATAAAAAAGTAATAATAATATATACAAATTATGCTCTACTAGACACTTTCAAAATAAAAATGTTAACAAATTATGTCTGTGTTATGTTGTTCATATGTTTGTTTTACATTACCAATTCTCTGCTTTTTTATTTTTCCATTCCTCTTCTTTTCCAATAAGGATTTGTATACTTTTCCACCCTTCTCATTCTTTCTTTTCCTCTGGAGAATGTATGCTTTTTCTCCACGCTTCTCCTCATTCTTTCTATTAATTCTTCTTCATACTCCTCATACTTTTTCTTCTTTCTCCTTCTTGCCTTTTCTTCAATGATTTGATTTAAATCCGGAGGTAAAGTAATAAATTGAACATGAAAAAATTATCCACAGTTAACATTTGAGAACGACAAGATATCTTTTTTTGCAGATCTTCCAGTCAGGATTCAAATTAAAAAAAAAACTTTAAAACCATACAATACAAAGTAAATGTAAGCAAAGTAAATATGACAAAAATGTTTGCTTAATGCCGAATTTTTCTTTTCGATTTTTACTGACACCAGCTAATAATTTATTTTTTGGGCTATGGGGAGAAAAAGAGGGTCATGCACTGACCTATCCAGAGGTACACTGTAACAACCTCAGACCTTTCGGTTCTCAGTTCAATGATTTAACCACTGAGCTACCGCCCAGTTCTTAAAGTAAATGGCAAAAGTCTATCCTTCAATAACAGCTCTAATTCTATACAGTAGCCTATATATCAACTGAAAATGTTGTAATTGAAATTATAAAAACAAAATCAGAGGAAATTCTGAGCAATAGTAAAAGTTGTTTCATTACTTGAATTAAACTAAAAGTGTCAGTGTACTGCACTCACGTACTGAAAATCTTGCAAATGCAACCTTGGCCATTTATACGTTTTGGTTGTGTCCGTGTGTGTGATCAACCCAGTTTTTCCACAGAAACCCAGATGTCCAATATGCATGTGTAAAAACCCACTAGTATCAAATGAACCCACTATTTCATAGCGCAATTTCTCCTTTTGTTTTTGTCAAAAATGAAAACGGTTGTGACAGATAACCTTACAAGAGGCTATTGTATCCGTTGAGTGAATAGGAATGGTCTGTAATGAAGGGAAAGGATGGAACCCAGTTTGCCTTGTTTTGAACATAAACCCACTATTATAGTTTTGAACGTATGTGTGTGTGTGTGTGTGAGTGAGAGAGAGAGAGAGAGAGAGAGAGAGAAAGAGAGTTTGTGATTTTGTTAAAGTTGCATGTGTATATGTGCTTAAAGATGCGTGTATGAGAGGGTATTTGTGTGAGAGAAAAAAAAAAGTAATTAGGATTAATCAGACGCAATTGCAAACATGCCTTATCATGCTGTTTGTGTGTGTGTTTGTGTGCGTGTGTGTGTTTGTGTGTGCGTTTGAGCGTACAAAAGGGTGGCTGACATTACTTTTTATGCGGAAAATGGCTTCCTGAGTTAGTCACCCACTTTTTTCTGCCACTCACTTTTTTTAAGTACATCGGAGTTATCTTTTAGTGCATGGCTTTTGTAGTGCATGGGACTTTTTTAAGTACACGAGAGTCCTTTGTACGGGAAAGAGAAAATCCAGCTTTTTTTTTTTTTTTTTTTTTAGATAAATTTAAAGTAAACGTCAACCTATTTAATCTCCAATAGGGGACGAAATAGGTCAACTTTTTAGACGGAAAGAGCCAGTTTTTGATCAAATTCTTACATTTTTAGATGAATTTTGCGTACAAACCCCCCCCCCCCCCCCCCCCCCTACTTTCCGATTCCTACATTCTTCAAGAAATCCAGTTGGGATGCTCTACATACTTGTGTGTGTGTGTGTGTGTGTGTGTGTGGGTGTGTGTTTGTGTGTGTGTGTGTGTGCGTGGGCACACTTACACAGTGTTATCTGGACAAATCAGTGAACATCTACATAACTTGTTTTGACAGACCTACTTGTTTTGATGTCAGAACAATGATCCGTTAGGGTTAGGGCTGGGTTAGGGTTAGTGTTCCAACACGTAAAAGTACTTAAAAATGGGGACGAAATATGACCCATTGTCAGCACAACGTATGTGGCGTTTCAGGAAAGTCATGATAATACTGTGTACCCCCGGCTGTGTGTGTGTTTGTGTGTGTGTGTGTGTGTGTGCGTCCTTGTTTGCACAGTATTATCTGGACAAATCAGTGAACATCTACATAACTTGTATTGAAATGCCTACTTGTTTTGACGTCAGAACAACGATCCGTTAGGGTTAGGGCTGGGTTAGGGTTAGGGTTAGCGTTAGGGTTCGAACACTGCAAAGTACTTAAAAATGGGGACGAAATATGACCCATTGTCAGCACAACGTAGGTGGCGTTTCGGGAAAGTCAGGATAATACTGCGTAACCTTGCGTGTGTGGATGTGTGTAGGTGTGTGGATGTGGGTATGGGCATGTAGAAACGACGTTCTATGACACACACATGAAACTCCACATGGTTTCTTCTGACTTTTTTGGAAGGCGTACTATTTTGACGTCAAAATAGTGCTTCGTTGAGTGAGAGCTGTTTTAGCATTAGGGTTTGGGTTAGGGTTAGGGTTTGGGTTAGGGGTAGCTTCAAACATTTGAAAATGTCAAAATAATGTCAAAGAAATGGAAAGTGTGTCAAAATAATCCCTGTTTTTTTTTCACAACGGTCATCAGAACGTCGTTTCAACAAAAATGTGTGGTGGGCGTGTGTGTGTGTGATTCAGCAAATTTTTATACGATACCTCAGTATTAAGGAATGAAAGCAACGAATTTTATGACGAAAGAAAAAAATTGCAAAGTTGGTGAGAAGTATAAATTGGTCTTTTTTGTGCGGTATTGTTGTATTAATCTGGTGCTGAAAGTTCGTGGCCTCACGATAAATCCAGGATTCTGAATTATATTACGTAATATGTGAGACTGATTTTCACTCTTTGACTAGTCAGTTGGAATAATTATATTATTTTCTATAAATGTTAAATAATTTCTAATGTTTTCTAGTTTTTTTGTGTTTTTTTACAGATGGATATTTGATTTGATCTGGTCCTGATTTGGCTCGGAAGAGTCCGCTGGACCTAAAGCAATAATCATGTAATGTAATGTAATTTGATTTGATGGCAATCATGTGATGAAGGAGATTTCTGGATTTCTGGAATACGCCACGTATGTTTGAATAAACATTAGGTGAGTGTTTCATTTGTTGTCATGTGTGTGTGTGCGTGTGTGTGTTTGTGCACGTGAAAAAGCGCACAAATGGGTTTTAGACCTTGTCTTTTCTAGTAACAAATGGGTTTATTTACTTGGAACCCACTTTTTTTCCAGGACCCCACTTTTTTCTAAGTGCGCGGGAGTGCTCTTTTAGTGCATGGGAGTGCAGCTGTAGTGCATGAGAGTGTTTTAAGTACACAGGAGTGCTCTATCCGGGACGGAGAAAATACAGTCAATTTTCGGAGTTTTGAAGATAATTCGACCTATTCAACTTTTTAGACAGAAAGAGCAAATTTTGCATTAGATTCTTACATTTTTAGAAGAAGTTTGCGTTCTTTCCGTAAAAAAAAAATCACTTTCCGATTCCTACATTCTTAAATAAACCCAGTTGTGATGTATTGCAAATATGTGTGTGTATGTGTGTACAAAGTATTTCTCACTGAACCAATAGGCCTGTTTCCTCCTTCGGATTCTTTCCTGTACCAATATCCTTGATTCTTTCCTGTACCATTATCCTTGATTCTTTCCTGTACCATTATCCTTGATTCTTTCCTGTACCATTATCCTTGATTCTTTCCTGTACCATTATCCTTGATTCTTTCCTGTACCATTATCCTTGATTCTTTCCTGATTCTTTCCTGTACCATTATCCTTGATTCTTTCCTGTACCATTATCCTTGATTCTTTCCTGTACCATTATCCTTGATTCTTTCCTGTACCATTATCCTCGATTCTTTCCTGTACTATTATCCTCGATTCTTTCCTGTACCATTATCCTTGATTCTTTCCTGTACCATTATCCTTGATTCTTTCCTGTACCATTATCCTTGATTCTTTCCTGTACCATTATCCTTGATTCTTTCCTGTACCATTATCCTTGATTCTTTCCTGTACCATTATCCTTGATTCTTTCCTGTACCATTATCCTCGATTCTTTCCTGTACCATTATCCTTGATTCTTTCCTGTACCATTATCCTACTTATTATATAAGTGCACTGGCACACAGGCTTCAGGAGGTATGCAAAAATATGGTGAATTGGGCACTGAACGGTATAAATAAGAGAAAATAATGGATTAGGCCGTGGGAGTTGCGTAGCGCGATTCTAAGCCCCAGGAGAGGCAAAAGGGTAGTCTGGTCCTAGAAGAGCCTGAAAAATAATATGGAGCTGAATGATCCCTCCTCGACCCCACTCCTCCCTCCTTTTCTGCCCCTCCCCTCCCCTCCCTCCATTCCACCCCACCCTCACTCCCCAAACCCCACTTCCTCATCTCCCTTCCCACACCCACAGCATGACTGAAAAAAAATATGTATGCATCTTCCGCATCCAGCTGACCCCAGTGTTGTTTCTTTTTTTAAAGCGTTGTATTCATTATGATCTGTCTTGATTTGTTTTGTTTTGCTTATGTGGACCTGTTTTGTTTGTTTTGTTTTGGTGAACTATGGAAATAATGGTTCCATTATCATGCATCTTCCTCTTCATCTTTTCTCCCTTTCTTCTTGCTGTCTTAGCTGTGTTCATTTCGTTTCATTTACAACTTTGTCTCTAAAGACACGTCTATATGGAATTGTTGTGGTTGTTCTTGCTTTGTTTTCTAAAGGGCACTCTATCCATCCCTCTTTAAAATATTGCAGCTTATGTTGCGGTAGTGTTGTTGTTGCAGTTATATTTATTTTTTATGTTGTTGTTAATAATGATGATGACGACGACGACAGTGATGATGATGAGGATGGTGACAATGATGATGATGATGATGTTGTTGTTGTTGCTGTTTCCGGTTATAACTCTGTAATCCATAATCTGCCTTCAACGAACGTTCAAACCCACTTTTTTTTCTTAAGCCACCCTCGCTTCCATGTCTTCTAAGTTCAATTTTCTTTTAATCTTTTAAGAGAGCAATGAAGACAAAAAAAGGAGTTCTCGGTTCGTCAAGGAAGAAAAAAAAAGTTCTCGGATCGTCTTCTGAGTAAAGTCCGCGGGAGGAAATAGGCAACAAATCAGTAGTTTTTTGTTTGTTTGTTCTTTTGCTTGCTCTTCTTTTTCTCCTCCTTCTGGGTTCTCAAAATAAGATTCAAAACAAGATTGTTGTGCTTTCCGTTTCGTATTTCCAACTGCTTTATTTGTTTCCAATATTTAAATAGAAAAGGAAATTTCCTCTTGTTAATTCTTCTTCTTCTTCTTCTTCTTCTTCTTCTTCTTCTTCTTCTTCTTCTTCTTCTTCTTCTTCTTCTTCTCATTCTTCAGTACGAAAATACAGAGATGTATATAGTAGTGTACAGTAGTAGTAGAAGGCATACATCCGTCAGTCTCGGAAGCCCATGGAGTTGCGCATCCAGATATTTGTCATGGGGCAACGTCGGACGTGGCTGGGCATTCCACTGAGTGAGTGATATTTTGATAAATAAAATTAATGCGTAGAAAGATCTGCACAAGTAGAAAATGATACCGCAAAAAATATTTTCCATAATTTCTCCGCTTTTAAAAAAACGTGGTTAAGAATATCATTTATAATTTTAGGTTATATAATTATATAATATATTGTAGACAAAAGAGATTACTTTAGGTCCAGTAACATCAAGAATATAAAAATAAATATCCTACGTCATTATAGCGAGGGATTTAATGTCTCCGCCAGTTTAGACGTCAGCAAGCTTACAACTTAAGTTATTATCTGATGAACAAAACTTGTTATATAACAAAAGCAACAACTAAAGTGTCCCCATCCAGTTTCAGATACTTCCTCGTGAACGCAGTGAAAACACGTGCCTCTGACTACTTCAATAGAACAAGCTAGCAAGAGACTGGAGAAGTTTGTCTTCAACTTCAGCTACTTGTTGAAACCGCCGTCACTTCGTAAAAACAGTTGGTAGAGTGGTTGATAAGGGCACAGAAAAGGATAAAGCCAGAGCGATGGACAGTACAGGGTGGAAAAGGACAACATGCTTTCCATCGCTCGGATTTTTGCTTTTTTATGTTTTAAAATCCTGATTTTTATGGGACTAAACAGGTGCAAATTAATACAAACTGAAACAAGAACGCAAACACTAAAGGTCTTATTTCCTCCTTCGGCAGTGGGAGGCGCTCTTGTGCTTTCGCTGAGAAAGCAACCAGAATTTGGCTCGCACGTATGGTTGGACGAATATTATCCAAAGTCCTCCAACCCCAAAAATAATGCGAAGAGCATCGCATCAGCTCATAATCGTTCTCTTTCAAAAGTTTTACAATTGGTCTGTTTCAACCCACTGTTGGTCTATTTATTTCACCTCACAACAAACTGGTCGATTTAACAACTGATCTATTTCACTTCGAAATTGGTCTATTTAACAGTTGGTCTATTTGAGCCCACAACGGCTCTGCTACCACTCGCAGTTAGTCTCTGTCGCCTCTCAAATTGTTCTTGGAAGTATAGGTGTCATCGGATAGTATAACGCCAAAAGCAAGAGCCTGCAGTTTGTCTTCTTTTCTTTTTTTTTTTTTTTTTTTCAAATATTTTTGTTTATTTCAATAAATTTACATACTGATAACACACACAAAAACACACCAAGCATTTTTAAACAACAATAACAACAACAGAAAAAAAAATTAATAAAATAAAATAAAATAGAATAAATAAATAAAGGTGTACACTTATAAAATCATTTTTTTATACATTAGCCACTGGTCATTAAATCTATTGCATTTCATTTTGATGTTAGCATTAATTTTTTCTATTTCATACCTGTTCTTAAGCATGTTGATAAAGGCATCCAGGGATGGTATTTCTTTTTTCATTTTACATGTATATATATATGATTTTGCAAGTAACAAAATTAAATCAAATATTGCATCTGTTTTGCAATTTTTTTCACATCCAAACAAAACCAAGTGTTCATTAAATGACAAGTTACTAATATGTTCACAGGTGTTTAAGAGTCTTTGTAACCCTAACCAGAAACTAGAAATGTACTCGCAACTCCAAAAGATATGTTGAATATTTTCCTTTTCTCTCTTACAAAATGAGCAGAGATTGTCATTTTCAAGGCCCATGCTCTGACATACAATATTCGTACCAAGAATCCTGTGTATAATTCGTATCTGTAGCCATTTTAACTTAACATCTTTTATTTGTGCAATTCTTTGAAAAATGAATTTCCAGTCCACATTTCGGGTAACCCTAACATCCCATTTTGTACAACAATTTGGTAAAATATTAGGTTTTGCAAGAATGTCATACAGCAATTTTGCTCCTTTAAATACGGAACACAGTATTCGCTGGGCTTTGCAGCACTCAAATTTAACCAAAAAATTATTATTATTAATCTTAACATCAGATTCATTTAAGTACTTTTTGATGGCCTGTACACACCCACTGTATGTTACAAAATCAGTGTCAATGTTATATTTAGTCTTAAAAGCTTCAACTGTTAAAAAATGTCCATCTTCTTGAAGTAGGTGTGCTATCTGATATACACCTTTTTTAATCCACTTTTTACAGCAAAAAGGTCTATTACCAATCAAAATCTTGCCATTGCACATAAGTGGTTCGGAAATCAACTCTTCCTCATTTTCCACCTGAATTTGTTTACCAAAATCAAAATATGCATTAAATACATCACACCAGAAATCATTAACGTTAACAAAATTACAGACTGCAGGGCCCACTTTATCCAGCAATGAAATAAAAGTATCACCAGAGGTTAGAATATGCTTCCATTTTTTATTACCAGTTAAGAGTTTACGTATCCAGGTTAATTTTAATGCGTTCATAAACTTTCTAATGTCTGGAATTCCAATACCACCTTCACTAATGCTTTTAGTGGAAACTTTCCTGCTAATTTTATCAGGTTTCATGTTCCAAACAAATTGAAAAGCAGTTTTCTGAATTGCATCAACAATATAATCCGGTGGATTGGGCAACAGTAACCACAAATGCACAAGCTTAGATAATATTAAAGATTTTAGAACAGCGACTCTACCGATAGGTGTAATTTGTCTCTTGAGCCAGATTTTGTATAAAGACTTTATTTCCATAAACTTTTCATCAAAATTTAATTGTACACAACTTTTTAAATCATTAGAAAACCAGATTCCAAGAATTTTAAAATGTTCAGGGTTCCACTTCATTTGCAAATGAGGCATATATACTACTGCAGAATGTTTTTGGCTACCAAGCCATATTGCGCTAGATTTATCAGCATTTAAAATAAGTCCAGAAAATTTACTAAACATATTAATGGTAGAAATAGCTTCACAGAAAGATTCACTGTCCCCCTCAAGTGTTAATTCGGTGTCATCAGCATACTGCAAAATTTTGTTTTCCTCTTCATTTATTAAGATACCTCTGATGTTTTTGTTTCGTCTAATCATTATACCCAAAATTTCGACGCTTAGAATGAACAAATAAGGCGACAGCGGATCTCCCTGCCTACAACCACGTTCAACAGAAAACCATGGGGTTGATCTGCCATTTACAATAACAGTTGATTTAATATTACTATAAAAAGTTTTGACCCAATTGCAGAAATCATTCCCAAAATTATACATATCAAGAAATTTGAACATAAAATCCCAGCTTAATGAGTCAAAGGCCTTCTCGAAGTCAAGGCAAAGCAACAGACCAGGTTTTTTATTTTTATTTAAATATTCAATCAAATCATAAATGAATCGAACATTGTCACCAAGATATCTATTTTTCATAAAACCTGTTTGATCTTCGTTAATTAATGAAGGCAACACAAGTTTTAATCTATTAGCTATGCAAGCGGATCCTATTTTATAAGTTATATTTAATAAGGATATTGGACGCCAGTTTTTAATCAGATCCCTTGGTTTGTCACCCTTTGGGATGCATATGATTACCCCTTCCTTCTGTGTTATTGATAATTCTCCCTTTATAAATCCCTCATTTAAAGACCTAACTATATACATACCTAACGATTTCCAAAATACTTTAAAAAATTCTACTGTAAATCCGTCACTTCCAGGGCTTTTGTTGTTTGCCATATTCTTTAAAGCTCTACTTGCTTCCTCAAAAGTAATTTCTCCCTCCAAAGATTCCTTCTCTGATATAGTTAAAGATGGAATGTCACTACCTAAAATATGTTTGTCGAATACATCAACTGCTTTTTTAGAATAAAGTTTGGAGTAGAAAGAATTCACTTCGTTAGAAATATCATTCGTATCATTTAAAATATCCCCATTTTGTTTTGTAATTTTTCTTATTTGTTTGCTTACATAATTTCGTTTTTCAAGAGCACAGAAATATTTCGTTACTTTTTCACCATCTTCAATCCACCTAGCTCTAGATCTCAACAAAACCCCTTCCATTCTTTTTTCTCTTATTGACACTAATTCATTTTTGAGGTTTACTAATTCAACCCTTTCATTATCAGTTAGATTGTCTCTTTTTTCAAAAGTTAATATCATATTTTCTAAATCCCTCTCTTTTTTCTGACTTATTTTCTTTTTTCTGCTTGCAAAATTAATAGTCTTGGCTCTAATTTTCATTAAAAGAGTGTCTAAAAAGAGTTGGTCAGAAATAGTAAACTGTAGTTCACTAGATGGTATGTTTATAATGTTAGTCCTGTCGTACGGCAAAGCTGCGTAGTCTCCTGTAACTTCTTTAATTAATTCATTTACCTCGTCTAAGAAAGTCTTATCTTTTAATAACGAGGAATTAAATTTCCAAAATGTAAAGTGTTTTTCTTCCTGCCCTGTCGTTAATGATAAGGTAACCAAAGAGTGATCTGTACGGTAGCCTGGGAGAATATCTGCATCTATTACAAGACTAGAGAAAGTGTCCGAAATTAGAAAGAAGTCTAATCTACTTTGTTGGAAGGGTCTATTTCTACGCCAGGTAAATCTACGTAATTCAGGATTAATTTCACGCCATATATCAACCAGATCGAGATTTGACATCATAGATTCCACCTGTTCTTGTGCTTTTATATTATTGTTATGTTTATAGTTGCAGTAATCCAAACAAAAATTCATAACTAAATTCCAATCTCCACACATTATAATATTCTCACATCCCATTCTCTGTAAACAAATTTCAAGTTCAGAATAAAATTGTGGATCATCCTTGTTTGGACCATAGACATTTACAATAACCAATTCTTTTCCCAACATTTTGGCAGAAATACAAAGAAAATTGCCCCCGGGATCCCTACAAACATGCGTTACAGAAAATTCAAAATTATTATTAAAAAGAACAGCAACTCCACGTGAACTTGAGCTATAAGAAGCAAAATAACATTTATATCCCCATTCAGATTCAACATAGTTTTCTAGCTTAGTATCAAAATGTGTATCTTGTAACAAATATATAGAATAGTTCTTACTTCTTAAATAATGAAATACATCCCTGCGTTTTTTCATATCGCCCAAACCTTGGCAGTTCATAGATGCTATTGTTAGTGATGATGTACACATGTTGAAAAAATATAAAACAACACACAGCAAACTATATTTGAAAATAAAATAAGTAAAATAAAAAATAAAAAATATACACAGTTACTTAATATTACACACAAACCAGACAAAACCAAAAAATATAAATAGCTCAATCAATATATATCAGCAACAAATGGATGTATGTGACAACCAAAAAGGAAAAACCCGGCTTCAGCGGTATCAAAACATAATTAGAGTTGTATAGCCGACATTGCAGGCAGTGTATAATGCAAAGTCACATGTATGCATACTTAAATTATAATAACCTATAATTCTATTGATTAGGGTGCAAACGAAGCATGCATGCGATTTAAAGCATCAAAATAAAATGTAGAAGCAGTTTGTGAATTATGTATCTATTATCTGATCTTAGCCATTTCACAAGAGCAATTCACTTTATTACCAATAGGGAAAAAACTTTCCACTAAGTGTCATCACATATATTCTTTAGTTAGTCAGTCAAAAGTCAGAACAAAACACACAAGCAGTCATCTCAGACAATAGTAGCATTGGATAATTTTCAAGCATTCTTTGAGAAAGTTGTGCCACAAGTTAAAAAAAAAAAAAAAGGGAGGGTGGAGGAGGGGGGGGGAGGGGTATTGTCATAATCCCACCCCACAAACATTTTCTCTCTTTTTTTATCAGACAAAATCCCATTTAAAAAAATAAAAATCTTTGTTTTTGGGCTGTTAGCATTTTTAATATATATAGTTTTATCACATTACATAAACATTTAGACTGAACAGGCCCCATTATCAATAGCAAAAAGCAAAAAATAAATAGTTAATTTAATACAATCAAAAACGTTGTCAAAAGAGATTGCAAACAAACAAGCTCACAAAAATACATTTATCACACAGGTACACAACCGATGCATACAGTTAACACTTTGTTGAAACACACCTGCATTGCATACTAATAATATAGCTGACATAACAAAGACATGGAATAAGAAAAACCTTTATTCAACTGCACACCAGCAAGCTAAGTCATAAATTGCCTAGATAAAGGGAAAGAACCATTTTGACTAGATAATACATAAATGTTTAGCGCAGATTATCTCCCTTTACTTTTAAACAAACATGATGAAACTACCATTCAGATTATCCTTTTCATAGTGCCGAAATGATCAAACATTCACAGGGAGAAAAAAGAAGAAAACAAATCTATAATAATAAATAAACCAAACATGATGAGACTAACACTCAGGTTATCTTTTTCATAATGCCAATTTAAAAGCAAAAGATTCAGAATGTCAGACAAACTAAAATCCAAAAGATGACAGAGTTGAATGATTTAAACATTCTCAACATGTATATGAAATCATCCTTTTCCCATTTTCCTTCTCCCTACCCCTTTTCTTTTAATTGGCCTAGCCACTATAGATTGTTTTAATATAACAGCAACAAAGCACCACAACAGAACAATCTGATGAATCAAACTGAGCACTACAATATGACGGGTATGTCAAAAACATAGTTTGTTCAAACAATTCGGTTCTATTGTCTTCCAAAGCCTGCAATAGCTCTGAGAACATGGTACGTACAGGTACATGTACTTACTCTTGTGACAATTTGTCATGATCATCTGTCACAACGCCACCACTACCAGCACCACCTTTCCCCTTCATTGCACTCTGAAAAACAGTGTCAATGTCACAATGGATGCCCACTTTTATAATTCTACCATTCTTTAGCTTGGCTAGAATCTTTCCAGAGGAACTCCACACAGACAGCGTTGCGGAATGTTGCGCAACCTTCCTTGAAAGTTGGTAGTTCAGAACTGTCAAATCTTCATCAACGGAGTACCCCTTGTTCTTAAGCTTTCTCCTGTTTTGTAGTATGGCATCTCGCTTTTTTCTGTCAAAGAATCGCACCAGGACTGGCCTTGGCCTTTCTCCAGGTTTACCCGTTCGGTGTGCCACCTCAATGTCATTTGGGGTTGTCTCCACACCTATCAGGTCTGAAAAGATGTCACACACTTTTTTCACACAGTCTTCAGTAGCCCCTCTTCTCGCCTCCGGCACCTTGTACACTCTCACATTCCAGCGTCTATTATACTGCTCTAAATCATTCATTTCTTTCTCTGCTGCGCGAAGTCGAAGCTCATATCCATTGATGTTATTTTCCAGTCTAGTATTCTTCCCCTTCACTACTTTCAACTCCTTGGCTACAGCATTTGTTTTGCTTTCAATCTCCAAAATATCACCCTCCATCTTCTCCAGCTTCATTAGCACACTGTCACTCAATTCCTTGACATGACTTTTCATTTGCTGAATATCTTCTTTTGTTGCCAGCGTACTCATTTTATCAAATAGTTCTTTCAGAGCAGCTTGCACTGGGTCAGTGTTCCGACCTGCCATGTTTAATTTCTTTGCTTCTGGTTTGCCGGCATTGAAACTATTGTCACTTTCACTGGACTCTGAGAGAGGGCGTTTTTGCGTTGAAAAGAGATGGTCTTGAGAACTGGAAAAATAGTCTTTAATACCGTGATTCTGCCTAGCTGTCATAAGTGCAAGGTAGATAAATGTTTATTCTTCACAAATGTGTTCACGCTTCACTTATTTAGCAGGTCATATATTTCATTCCGAACACACGACGATACTGACGAAGCGTTATGCTCATCATACTCATAGGCCTACGCAAAGAGGTCACGCCACACCACGTCTTGCATACTTCAGACATCAAATTCTAACAACTATCTGCATCACTCCCTGTAAGTCGCATATCTGCAGAATCTACAACTGAAATGTTACACGCTGTTACCAGTGGGTTTTATCCAAAGTCAAACCATACTACTAGAATAATAGATTCCGTGTCACAAAAATGCAAACAATTCAATTTAGCGTGTTGCCGCCATGCCAGGGGGCATAACTCTCCGTCTTCTTTTCTTTCTCATGATACTCCATGCTTGGTCTCTTTTTGTCTTGGGGATCCCGTATTACACGAAAAGGTGTTCCCTCCCCCCCCCCCCCCCACCTTTCTGTTTTTGGGGAGAGGTGTGGGGTTTTGGGACATCCCTTTTCTCTGGGTAGGCTTCGTGAGGACGATCTCCTTCCTCCCCTCCCCTTCCCTTCCACTCTTCTCGACCGTCCTCTCCGCCTAACATATGGTTCGAAACCCAAAGGCAACCAAAAAACGTGTTTGTACAAAACACACAGGGCGTAAGTTGTCTAGCCTTAAGATATAAAACTGGAGGCAATGACAGCATCCTCCTGGATATCATCTTTATTGAACTGAACCTTCGGGGAGGGGGGGGGGAGATAGAGAATAATTGGAAAGATCTTTCTCCCCTGTTCGGTTTGCCAATGGCGTAAAGTTTGTAGACTTATGCCGTAGATAAAATACATGGCCATTTAAAACATAGTCAGAACTTTGGGAGCTTGAACGAGAATTTTCATGATGAAAATGACTGCTGGGGAGTTCTAACGATGAAGAGTAAAAGGTATGAATGAAATACAGAAAGCAAGTTGTTTCGCCTAAATAGATAGAACTGAAGATTCATAATTGGATCTCCATTATTGTGGAAGCTGGACTTATACAATTTCTTCAGCATGTAATATTTTCACCATAATTCTTCAATATGTAATATTTTTCACCATAATATTGAAAATAAAATAAATAAATAAATCTAAATAAACAAAATAATCAAGTATATGTTTTGACCTCCGCTTTCTCTGGGCCAAATTCATAAAGACACAACCAGAAGGAGGGAGCAGTGTAGGGTGTAGTGCGACAACATGCGCTCTACCGCGCACACACTTTAAAGATCCTGACGCTCATGTGTAACAATGATATGGGGGAGCTGGTAAAATGAAAAAAAAAGGAATTCAAGAGAAACGGTAAGCCCAGTATTCACGTACCGTAGCCCAAGAAGATCGTGGAAGATTCGAGGTCGAATTAGGTGGAGAGGAGATGTTTGAGTAGGAAGAGGGCGATTTCGTGTCTGAATAATGATGAAACAGAGCCAGGAAGGCAGGAGAGGGTAGCGGTGGACATTTTAGAGAGTGAAGCAAAATGATGTGCTATTAGGAGACATATAAAGAAGTGAAGGAGATCCATTTCGGAGGAGAAGGGTAGGAATAACCTAAAAAAAGTGATGGTACCGAGCAAGGAAGAAGGGAGTAAGTAGTCTACGATAATTTTGTTTTTCTGTTCCGTAGTTGTAGCTTCTTCTTCTTCTTCTTCTTCTTCTTCTTCTTCTTCTTTCTTTCTTTCTTTCTTTCTTTCTTCTTCTTTCTTTCTTTCTTTCTTTCTTTCTTTCTTTCTTTCTTTCTTTCTTTCTTCTTCTTTCTTTCTTTCTTTCTTTCTTCTTCTTCTTCTTCTTCTTCTTCTTCTTCTTCTTCTTCTTCTTCTTCTTCTTCTTCTTCTTCTTGGCTCGTAATAGTCCGCTGGACCCAAAGCAATAATCATGTAATGTAATGTAATGTAATGATCACTCGACAGGACAGCATTGCAAGGTTCTTTTTCCAGTTGCCTAGCGTCCCATATTATTAGAGTTCAACTGTGTATCAACACAATTATTTTCTCCTCTTTTTCTTTTTTTTTCCTCTTCTTGTTCTCTTCAACTTCCTTCTTTTTCGTTTTATCAGAAAGCAGTTTGGAATCGCATACTTTTGTTCACCTTCAACGACAAAGTATAATTTTAGAGCCCTGTTCTATAGCGCGCTTCGCCTTGTCTTCGCCTTTTTCCTTAGGCAGTTTGATTTTGCAGGGTACTTTTTTTGTGTGTAATTTTGGAGCCCGGTTCTCTATCTTCTTGTTCTAAGGCATTTTGGCATTGCATAATACAGTTTTGTGTCCCACCTCCTCCCTCATACACCTTCCCCCCTTGTCTAGCATTGTATAACATTATAGCCCAGCTCTATATTACCACGCTTTCCCCATTGTCCTAATTGAATGGGCCTCCTGGGACAAGGGTGCCCTTTGCTTGTTTCCGTTCGTGCTGAAACGAGGTCTCTGCCCTTTTGCGCTAGTGGAGTAGAAGGCAGGTCACTGGTGGTAGAAGATCATGCTGATTATCTTGTAGGGGTGAAGTGGGGATGTGCTAGGCTTGATGGGGGTTCCTACTATACATTTGACATTTTGTGACGGGTGTTGGGGATTTTGAAGTTGCCACTGAAAGAGGCGTTTCTTGCAAGTAACTTATACCAAAGACACTCTAATATAAGACGGTTCATTCTTAGCGATCCTTCTAAGATCTATATAACCGCAGCGCCTCTAGCGCGCTGAGTGTTGGGGGATCAGGGGAGGTAATACGTCATACTGTAAACAACGCGAAAGTACTGGGATTTTCCACACACTTTCAGCATTAGAACTAAAGAAATACGCGCGGTTATAGCAAAACAAAAATCAACACAATAATGCTGTTACATTTTCTAAATATAATATAATAATAATAAATATCATTTATACGTTAATTCACGTGTGAATAAATTGAAACGATGCAAGACTGGGCATATTCTTTTCAGTCTTCTTCTAAGCATTTTTATTATTTTAGTGTTTAATCCTGTCTCCAAAATCAATGAAAACTGTGGCTAGTGTATGATAAAAGTAGGTCTCTCTATTTTACTATTTTTTCATAGTCTTATGTTTAAATTCTAATGTGATTAGCCTGTGATATGAAATCATTGACAGTGCAGTACTATTTAGCTTATTGCGTGTAAACCTTTTGTTTTAACCATGTTACTTTTATCAATCAGAAAAAAAACTGCAGGCTAAACAAAGAGTACATGTATGTTTCACAAAGGTGTTCTTGTTTGTACTGGTCAAATGCTTTAGATGCTTTGTGTGCATGTGTATTCAGTAAAGGATAAGTTCTGTAAAGTCAGTGATATAGGAAACTGAGGATGAGAAAGAAAAGTCTCAGAATTAACTTTTAAAAAGTTAGATAAAGGGTAGAAGAAATAAATTGCATGGACAACACAGCAAAAGGCAATGTAGATAATTGACACAATATTTATTCCATCTAAACATACATAATTATCATATATTCATTTTCTTAGCCAAACACACAGAGAATACACAACTCGACGACAGAAGGAAACAAAGTAAAACAAGAGACCCAATCCACCACAAGCCAGCACAATTATCCCACCCCCACACACAAAGAGATAATACACGCTTGAATAAATGTGAAAAAAATCTAACAAAAAAACAATAGTGCTAAAAACACTAACAGAAGGAATAAACTCATACTGAAGAAAGAAAATACTCCACACTCATACCAGGAGGGTAAACTGTCTGGTATCAAAACAAAATAAACAGAAAAGAATACTATACATTGCTGGGAAAAGGCATGGCCTATGCTCTTTAGAACAATCAACAAAACTGAAATTAGTCTACTAAAAGATCTCCAAGAGAAAACACATTGTATAAGAAATTGATTAAATGTAAACCAAAAGAACATTGGAACCTCACACTTTCAAACACCAACTTCTTTGAAATTTACATGAAAAATCAATACAACCTCAAATATAAACAAACACCATTCTTTCTGAAATTCAAACAACAAAATACTACAACCAAACCTTATCACTACAGACACTTTTCTTTCTGAAATTCACAGAAAACAAAAACAAAACCAATAGCTCTATACGCACAAACACCATCCTTTTTCAATTTTACAGTAAAAGAGTTATTTCTAAAATAACTTGATACAAATCTGGTTATCTGCTGCATGAATAAACTATTGGACTATATCAGCAAATGCAAAAAGTGAGGTTACCACATTGGCGGTTGCCCGACCTAAGCAACTAAAATCAGCTATTAGGCAAGTGAAGATCAATTCCAACAATAATTATTACAATGCAATATTCTAAAATGACAAAGGGTTTTGTAAAACAAACAGCATTACAAGCAAGCACAAGTTGTGCTTAAATTACACAAATTCAATTCAATTCAAATTCAATTCAATAATTTTATTTAACGTCTATTCACAGTTTGTGATATTAGTACATACACGCAAGCACACACACAATCACACGCAAAATGCAAAAAGCACATCCAAGGATCAGACAAAATAATCACAAAAATTTGCTCACTGGAGACTGGCTAATAATTTGTGCTATGGTAATAATTGTTGGATACTGCAGCAGTTCAACAGTGGAATGTTCACTTGTTTTAATATTTTTGTTTAAATATTGTGAAGTTAATATGGGGCAAGTTTTTAACAGATGTTCAACGGAAATTGGTTGAGAACATGGACACATAGAGCTAAAAATTTAGTATTCCATGAGTTGACTCTTAGCTTATTGATTATTCTACACAAGTTTCTAGAACATGAGTAATGATCTATTCCAGTACTTTGTGATAAGGTGGAGTACATTGTCATTGATCTTTCTACCAACGAAATGAGTTCTGATGCAGATGGTCTAACAATGTTGTTGTCACTTACAGAGAATGACCCTTCCTTTGCTAAAGTATCCACAACTTCATTAAAATAAATGCCACAATGTGAAGGAACCCAACAAAAAGAAATTCCTACACCATTTGACATAATAGCATGAATTAATAATCTAATATCGAAAATAATGTCTGATCTAGTTTTACAATACCAATTTTGAAGGGCTTTGAGAACAGCTTTAGAATCAACACATAAAACTATGTTATAAAAGGCAATAAAGGTGTTGCTATTAGTGTCCAAAGCCATTAAAATGGCACACAATTACACAAATCTCAAGCACAAAAGTAACAAGTTTCAACAGCAATGCAGTGGTGTTCCTAGGATTAGAGGGCAATAGGACAAAATGTCCTAAATCATAAAACTAATCGGACATCATGTCCTGACTAGGCTACATAAAAGCAATAGGACATTCAGATTGTGAATCGAACCGATTAATGGTGCTTCTTTAGAAGACAGTGACTGAGAATAAATATGAATAAAGTAAAAGCCCTGGCCGGGCCATTGTGTTGTGTCCCTGGGAAAGACACTTTACTCCTGTTTTCCTACTCCTTCGGATGAGAGTATAAACCGAGGTCTAGTCTGTGTCACATACATTCCATCATAACGGACTTTAAAGATCCTGACGCTCTTGTCCTAGACGGGTGAGTGCCGGTAACAAGAACACACCCAGCATGCACCTTGGTAAAAAGTGCCATAATAATCAAAAATTGATTGTGGGCATATACGGAAGAAGGAAACAAAAACTCTGTTGTGTAAACAGTTTAAAAACGAGCTCAAAACAGACTGCCCTTTAGCAACACAAAGCTTTTTCTTCGGCGGCATGTTGAGCGTAGTCAGATCGTTGCAGAGGATGTATGGTGTCGGTTATTTCCCTTTCAAAAGTGTCGAGAGTTGCGGCCCTTTTGTTGTTCGACGGAATGTACTAAAGAGTGATAATAGTCTAGCATTGGCCACTATTCAAACTTGTTTTAACAGCTTTGACACTCCAGTTTGTACAGATGTTTCTTGCAGTGACCGCTCTAGTCATAATACTATCGGACAATGACCGCTAATTTCGCAATAGAATCGGACATTTGACGGGACACAGGTGTTTGCATTCGGTCATTTTCCAAACGAATCGGACCATGACCGATGTCCGAGGCCTCGGGACATCACTGGCAATGAATCATCATAAAAAATCACAAACAATAGTTCAAAAATGAGAAACTTTTAAAACCTTCCTGTTCCTTCTACCACTGGCAGAGGAAAAACCTCGTGTGTTTTCCTGTAACACAAAGTGCAGACGGATGTTGAGATAGAGGGCCTGCACTCGTTTCTTTGCATTGCATGACAAGGAGGGGCATGTGGTCAAATGGCATGTAGCGCCTTTCTTGTCAAGGGCGCGGACCAACCGGGACTTAACTTTGGGAAGATGGAAAAGACGGCGGGACTCTTCCACAAAGGCAGACTCAAGCTCTCTCACTAGCTGCACCAGGTTGCTGCTGGGAACTGTCAGTCCTTGTCCGGTTATGCCGGAAAACTGTTTTTCACCAAAGAACAGTTCATCCTGTTTTCCAGAAAGGTTACCAGAAAGACTGTCCACACAGATGCTGCAAACTTTGGGTTTTAACTTTCTGGCAATGTAGCCGGCAACATAGAAAACTGCGTTTCCTTCCGCGATGCTTTCCGCGATGCTTACAGGTAGAGCACATGGATTTGAGATGTTGCACAGCACTCTGGTGTCATCATCAAAGTCATCTTCGGCCACCCAATTCAAGTCATCATCAGGAGGTGGAGCGGGAACTGGTGCTGGTGCCTCGGTAGGGGGGTCTTGGCAGTACAGGGATGACAGGGAAACAAGGAACTTGTCAGAATCTGCATTACAATTGCTGTTCGGGCTGGGCTCGAGGATCGAATCCACCATGCACGCTCTGATCGCAAAACGGAACTCCTGTGGACTTGGGTTGTCCCTATTCCCTCCCTTGCCTCTAATAGTACTGAAGAAATTTTCAAGGCAGTCTTGATTCAGCCTGCTTGTAAGGAGAAATTTCAAGCCGGCCTCCTTCAGCTTCTCCCACAACAACAAAACTGACCTGATTGACATGAGCCACCCGCTAATACATGGCAGAGCGCGCTGTGAACAGCTCTTCAGGGACTCCAACCACTGAAGCGCATCAGCAAAGAACTGCACGTGTCCAGATTTCTCTGTAATCGCATGTCTCATCCTCTGGCTTGATGACTTCAGACTGCTGCTGTTCATGGCATTGAAGAGCTTGTCAAATTTCTCTAGAAAATCTGCAGTTGCAGCTGCCTCAGGTGGTAAAACCTTGATGGTGATCAGAGTTGACATGACAGTGGCCACCGTGTGGGACAGGACTTGGACAGCATACTTCACCCGAAGTGATGCAAATGGCGGCAGCTCAATATGTTTTGCAGTCAATTTTGGTGCCAGTCTCACTGCAAGTCGCTGGTCAAACTCGTACAGTGCTTGGATGTGAGACCAAGAGATGCAGTCTTGACCATGCTGAAACCCAGATTTTTTCAGGTTGTTTCTGATGTTCTTCGCAAGGTGTGGTGGATCATAAACAACGAACACTCTCTTGCCACCATGGACAAAAAAAGGTTGCTGGACGCTGGCCCAACACAGTGTCTCCAACATCTTCCTATTGTTGCTCCCTTGGTCGCAAACAACAGCCTTTACTTCTAGACCTGCGTCATTCACTTTGTCCAGTGTAGCCAGCAACAGTGATTTCAGTCTGTGGCTTTCAATAGGTCCGCTTGACAAAAAGTAGCCAATTGGTTGTTTCCACTTCTCTCTGAGTCCCCGTAGCATAAACACAGTAGCATGGTTTGCCACAAAGTGTGTCTTTCCCAGCAAGCCGAAGTCTTCAAGTCCTTCAATTTCGTCTCTTGCTGGATTGTACACCACTGTTTCCTTCAGTGAAATTTCGTCAAAGACAAGTACACACATGTGAGGCCCTGAGTGTGCAGAGATCTTGTTCGATAGGGCTGTCATGATGTTGTCACTGATTCCTGGATAAATAGCAACTTTTTGCCATTGTCCTCCTCAGTGTTGTCACGCTGGGCAAGGAGAAGACCTTGCGCAGCACCCTGTAGGCTGCTGGACTTGTGTGAAAGAGGGTGAGAACCAGGCTTTTGTCCTCTTCAGACCAGTGGTTTTTTTTCTTCTTCCCCCCATATATCCGGGCTGCCACAAAGCGATGTGTTGACTTGGGCAAAATGTCGACCAGTTCATTGATGATTCTCTTCTTTTTTGCTGACAGCGATTCCTTCTTCTTTTTGGCGTTTCTCCTCTTGAGGTTAAAATACATGTTTTGCCACTTTTTCACTGCTTTTCTGGGTGACTTTTTCCGGCTGGAGTGGCCACCTGCACACACACACAAAAGAGCAACAACATATAAATATGCTTTTTAAAAAAAAAAAAAAAAAAAAGAAGAGAGAAATAGCACATGCAATGGAGAGACAGGCAACATATAATATAGTAACATAAAAAGTGCACACAATGACCAGTAGTTTGTTCCTGTCTAAGCATATTATGGTTTATCAAATTAACCATTCGGAATAATACGATCAGCTGCTCTGGTCCAGGCATTTTTTTTATTTTGCGAACACACAATATATACTAGGAGCCTATAGTCTTGAACATAGGTCTACGTAAATTGCAGAAAAACAGGGTCTCTGTTGAGGCATGAAGTGAGTTAAAAAATATTTAGTGTCTGGTGTGATGGAAGCAGTTTGGTGTTGGTGTTTGGTATGATACATAACATTTTAAGGGACAATCTTGGTGAATAGCTATCACTAGAAAAATGAGTGCTTGAAATACCAATTTACTGTTTTTTCTTTTCATACTCCACAAAGTTTAGTGAATTGTATGTGTGTGCGTGTTTTCTTTTTTAAGTCCCTTAACTTTTTACAACAAGAATATTTTAAAAGTTGGTCTCTGCATGATTGTTTAACAATAAACCTAACATACCTGCCAAGCAAGACATGGAAGACGTTTCAGCAGTTGCACTGGCAGATTGCTTGGGTGACAATAGACTGTGAACCGGCTGCAGCGAAGGTTCTGTAACACAAGAAAGATAATTAGCAACTTTATGTTGTTTTGAAAATGGCAGAAAGAAACAAAAAGACTGGAAATAATTCAATGCAAGTAGAAGTTGAGCAAGTGGTCACATTTTTTTACTTGCACAACAGCGAAGTCAACAAATAGAGTCCAATTAAATACCGGTCATGCTATGGCGTTGTAATAGTCTAATACTAACCATCTGCTTCCAGATTCAAAAAGTATGGATCTTTGCCAAAGGGCTTGTAAATGTCCACAGTTACTTAAAACAATAGAAGTTTGACAACTATTTTAGATGGAGAACATTAATTTGGTGGGGTTTTAGACATTTTAAATCCCAGCCATTTATACACTTTGACTTAACAAACACATACCTTGAAAATCTGAGCAGGCTACAGCAGATGACTGAGCAGCAACATTACTGTGGTCCACACACGGTGCCAAGGTACTATGCTGACCTGCTCCTCCTGCTCAAGCAAAAACATATATATATATATTTAGTATGTAACACACTACACGCGAAGGAAATTTAGAACAAATACATAAGCAGCTAAAAAAATGACAAAGCCAACATTTTCACAGTACATACCTGACAATTTTTGGCGTTTACATTCTGTCTTGGTCACAAACAGTCTTCTCTTCAGCAGCCTCTTTGGTGTAACGGAGGGTGGTGGATTAGGAACCTACACATACACAAAATGAAAGTTTTCAAAAACACCAAGCAATAGGAAAGCAAGTTAAATGCTTACATTTATATGAGCAATAACCAAATGTTTAGTCACTAGCAAAATGTTAGTCACCAACCAAAAATTGTGGTGGAATATACAACAGTCAATGACAAGCTCATAGTTAGAACACGTTGTTATCGTTCATGCACTACATACAGCATGGCTATTGCTGAGGCAGTGAGGGGTGTCTCGTACTTGGAAGGTCAGTTGTTTTAAAAAATATACTGTAGTAGATGTAACAATTTAAATTGTTCAAGCACCTAAATTGTCCCCCCCCACCCTCACCCCCACCCCCCGAAAAAAAACTTCTAGGTAGTTGCTTGTCTGCTAAATGCAAATTATATGTGGGATGGAGTGGACGGTCAAATATATGGCTGTCACTCTACCTTGAACAATGTTGGAACTGCATTCCACACAAGCCGGTTTCTCTGTTGTACGTTCATGAACATGCTGTCTTCAAAGTGATCACTGCACAGGCGCATGTGACACAGCTGCTCAGGTTTTTTGCCAATTAGATCTTCTCGTCTGGTGTTGTGTCGCCATCTCATACACCTGTAACATTATTACAATTGATTTAGAAGTGTTTAAATAATTTAAATGTAGTAGACACTTTCACCTGTTGTTTTATTAATATTGGGTCTTAAAATAGAAAAAAATATAATAGTGTTGACACATTGAAATCAGTCTCATGCTAAAGCACTCTCATCCATGCACAAGTAGGCCTATATCATCATCATCATCATGGCTACCAAAACATTCACGGAGGGGTGCTTTTGATTGAGCCGCTGATTAAAAGTTAAAACTTCGCATGCTAAAAAATAAAGCAATGAAGACAGGAGTAGTACATTTGCAGGAGAGAACATTTTCGGAGTGGTTATGGCATTTTTTTTAAAGGTAAATGTAGGAGAGAATCACTGCATCCTGACGCCGAAGCAACCGGTATGATCTATCTTCAATCTTGTCGAAATCGTGGGAGCAGCAAACTATTTTTAAAATACAACACACATGAGTAAATATTTGTAAGCAGCCCATACTGACCTTTCTGGATCATTAATTGGAAATGCGAAAAACGATTTCCCTGGACATCCATAACGGGAATTACTGC
>CM072516.1:21280145-21300145 GCA_036898135.1 Oncomelania hupensis
GATCCTGGAGAGGACTTCCTGTCGAGACCCATTGTCTGATACAATGGCTCCTAAATATTTGAAGCTATGCACTGTGTTGAGGGATTGGCCTTGGACTTTGATGTCCGTGTTAATGCCATTGGTGTTGTTGGTCATCATTTTGGTTTTTCAGCTATGATTTGTTCAGCTTGGGGTTTCAACCTGTTGAGTATTATTTTAAGTAGGACCTTGCTGGGATGGGGCTGATGAGGCTGATGGTGCGGTAATTTTCACACTCCTGAAGGTTACCATTTTTGGGAAGAGTGATGACAAGTGACTGGGTCCATGATGTTGGCCACTCCCCACTCTGCCAGATTCTTGTTACAGATAATGATGAGTGCATCAATCATCGCTTCTCCTCCTGCTTGAAGCAGTTCCGCGAGTATGTTGTCCACTCCCACTGACTTCCCTTTCTTCAGCGATTGCACTGCTGCCTCAATTTCTTTTCGGAAAATTTGAGGATTTCTTCTTCTTCTCTGTTTTCTGGGCATGCTAGAACTGATGGGTCTCCGTTTAGTGTGTGGTCGTAAAGGTCAGAGCAGTGCTCTTTCCATCTATCCAAGACTTCGTGTTCTTTTGTAAATATTTATACTGTTTTTCTTCCTGGGCCTAACCGGGCATATAAATAGCTGTGAATAGGTTTTTGGGTTTTGCTATTCTATTTTCTGTCTTTTTTGTCATTTGTGTACATAGTTGTAAATAGTATATTTTTGTCTTTTTTGTAATTTATGCACATAGTTGTAAATAGTCTGTACCTTTACTGTCCCGTCTTTTGGTGTATTGTAGCAAAAGTGATGTTTCATCGAGTGCATGTATTTATATGTAAGGACTATGTAAAGCGTGGTGAGTCTGGTCATAGGCTGGAGTACCCGCTATATAAAAATCCGTTATTATTATTATTAAGGCATATGCCAGACTTGCTTTGGATTTTAGCAGTTCTCCGTCTGATATTTCCTTGAAATATCTTGCTGCTGCGTTTAAGATTTTCACTATTGCCTATGGTACGGATTTTAAGAAGAAGAAGAAGATAAACAAACCACTCCGTATACCATCTTCGGTTGTTGTTGTTGTTTTTGTTGTTTTCCTTCCCGACCCAAACGTCTTTACAACTTTCTCATATGCTGTGGTACCGATGCAAATTCGGAAACAGACTACACCATCGCCTTTTTGTTCTTTTACCAAACTATAATTTTAACACATCCTTTTGCTTGTGGTGCCGAAGCAGAGTGTAGACAACAGTCCTTGCACTACATGGTCTGGCTCCACCGAAGAGTCATTTTAACTTTGCATTATGGTAAGGTACCGATGGAAATGCAGATTTAATGATAGGACCTGGGTATACTATCTTATCATTTCCTCCTTTCCCAAAGAGTCAATCAGCTTCTCCGTATGCCGTTGGTACTGATGATTATCTCAAAAGCAAGCAGGCATCAGAGAAACCATCATGAAGAACCCATCATATAGATCTGCTTCTTTTCTGTCTCATCTACCATCGGAGGAAAATACACTTGGAGAATCTTGTCTGGTACAGTACTACGATAGAGGGAGTTAGAAGAAAAGGCTGAACTGAATAGGTTTGTATCTGAGCCGATGGTGTAAAAGAGAGTCTTGAGTCTGGACATTTTATTGACATAAAGGATTACGATTCTGAGCCATGGGCTTATTCTAACAACCTGTCCATCGCACTCAGGCATGTACGCACACATTCACACGTACCTACGTACATGCAATTATAGTATGCAATATAGATATAAAACCATTGATAAAAATGACAAAATAAGAACAATGCTCAAACATAACATATAGGATATACCATAGTATAATAAGCATCATTAAATAAGCGCATTGGTCAAACATAACACATAGGTTATGCGTAATGTAATAAGCATCATTATCAAGGCAATAAAATCTGTGGAAAACCAATGAGTGTGCAATCCATGCAGAGTGAGTAGACATAGCATGTGGTGCATAGTAGAAAGGATCAGTTGTACATGATAATGCGGAGAGAGAGAGAGAGAGAGAGAGAGAGAGAGAGAGAGAGAGAGAGAGAGAGAGAGAGAGAGAGAGAGAGAGAGAGAGAGAGAGTTCACCAGATCGACAAATGCCGTCGGGAATCAATCCCATTACTACGTGTGTGTGTGTATGTTTGTGGGTGCGTGTGTGTGCGTGTGTGTGTGTGTGTGTGTGTGTGCTACTTCCTCTATCCCGAACCCCTCCGTGTGATACATCCGCTGTTGTTGTCCTAACTGTCTGTGCTAAAATGGAGAAAGGATTTAGGAGGGAAGCATTTTAATGGCGATTCCATCATCAATAATGTATTGCCATATTTCGAAACGCTTAACTCATTCTGTCCCAGCTGTACAGAGGCCTTTTCCTAAAGTTCACGGGTACGATATAGCACACACACACACAAACCATCTATAACTTTGGAACTACTGACACGTTTCCAATAACATTTAGAGGTAAGTTTTTTTGTTTTTGTTTTTGTTTTCTGGAATGATTCCTCACTCAGGATCATCTGTCGTAGTTCATTACCAGCTCTGCAATTTCTCGAGCAAATCAGAACCGTTTCTGCCTTGCCATCGTCGGAGAAATTTGCGAAAATTCTATATAAATTGAAACAGAATCGGCGAATCACGTGTATACATGTGTGTGTGTTTTTTTTCGCCGGTAATCGGAGAATGGGTTCAACATTTCGAAATCTACTGTATGCGGATTAGAACCGAATAAGGACGCACGCGTTCAATAGCATCATCTTCGGCGTACGGATAAATCTGTGCTTGGTCAGTTATGACTAGGATGTCCTGTACGGATTTATGGATTTGACATTAGCATCTCCAGCTGCTACAGCATGCAACAGCAGTTAAATCCTCCTCCTTCACTTCCTCATCACCTTCAACATCATCATCATCATCGTCGTATTCGTCGTTATCATCATCGTCATTATCATCATCTTCTTTCTTCTCCTCCTCCTCATCATCATCATCATTATCATCACCATCATTACAAGCAGATTGGGCCTAATCGTTTATGGATAAAAACATACGTATTCCTCTATAAATGAATCTAGCGTGGACATTTAATTCACAATCGTCCTCCTTTTCCTGGTATTTCACTTCCTCTTAACTATTTTCATCGTCATCATCATCATCCTTGTCAGCAGCAGCTGCTGCTTCTCACCTATATGATGTATAATATACATGTTGATCAGGCATACAATCAGTGCACCTCAGAAGAGATGAATACTATTCCGAAGTGTATAAAATATTGAAATTTGTCTTTAACGTTTGAGATATTGCGAGTTGTGTATAGATTAAAAACTATGAGTGTGCAAACTAATACATAGTGTGGTCCTTCAACATTGAATTGTATCTTTTTCTCAACTGTCAGATTCCCGCTAGGTTTTTATCCCAAGCGAGATAGCCATGCCTTTATTATTCCAAAACTTCGAGAACTTTTTAAGAGACTAGGTTGAACCAACATCCTAAGCACGTCAAACTGTTCAGATTTTCAGAGTATTCTCCCTTTAGCTTCCGTTTCATAACACTTCCGATTTTGACATGTTTGTGTTTTCGTGGTGGTAGTGGTGGCGTTCTTCTTATTCTTCTTCTTCTTCTTCTTCTTCTTCTTCTTCTTCTTCTTCTTCTTCTTCTTCTTCTTCTCCTTCTTCTGCTCCTTTTTCTAACTTGTCAGTTTTTCTTCTTCTTCTTCTTCTTCTTCTTCTTCTTCTTCTTCTTCTTCTTCTTCTTCTTCTTCTTCTTCTTCTTTCTTCTTCTTCTTCTTCTTCTTTCTTCTTCTTCTTCTTCTTCTCCTTCTTCTTCTTCTTCTTCTTCTTCTTTTTATTTGTTAAAACTGACACAGAGGACAATGGTGTTTGACGGCAGGGAATGTTTTAGACGGTACTTGTTTATGTTTTCTTTCCCATTGTCATGTCTTCTTTGTTTTTCCATTTGTGATCACTGTGGGCTATTAACAATAGCGGTGGTGGTGGTCGTGGTGGTGGGGATGATGATGATGATGATGATGATGATGATGATGATGATGATGATGATGATGATGATGATGATGATGATGATGATGACGATGATTGTCAAAATATGATAATGTTCTAAAAATCCACGTGCACCGCATTCATATAATTTCCAACGAAACAAAATGATAAAACTTTAGTTTGTATATTCACTCATTTTGTATACACACAAACAATGACAACAGTGACGATCTGGACAATAGAATAGTCTTAAGTTTAAACGTGAGTTCGTGTTGTGAGGCTGTGTCTACCTTGACTACCTCGTAAATGTCCGTTTAAGCAGAGAGGAGTGCTTTGCAGATTAATGGATTTTCTGGTCAAGCTTCCACTCAACGTCTTCCGGAAAGCAACAATGGGCATGCAATAATAGAGGTACAATAATAGTGCAGTCTGTATGTGCAGTGAGACCAAGGACCTTTGAGCGAGCGTGATCTCCGCTCTTACGGTAGCAGAGCACAGAAGACCGAGTCAAATAAACTTTGGTATTGTTGATAATAAATATAATAGACTAGTCGGTCACTTCCACCCGATACACATTGGTCGAAGGCTACTAGAAGCATGCTGTAGTAGTCGCCTGAACAGACCAAAAAGCATGCTTTCGTGCTTCAGAGCAATGCTTCCTATACGCTTCAAGCCCTAGGAGCATTGACCAATGAACTCATGAAAATAGAAAATGTAAGTTTCGTATCCTCTAGGGAACGAATTAGGTCAAACTGTATTTGTTTCTAGGTCAGCTGTCTTTTACGAACCGTTTGAGAATGTTTTTGAACCGTTTGTTGACGCCGGATAGTGTCCTCACTTGGTTTCATACAAGTAAAGAATCCAACAAGGCAAATGAGTTTTTGAGACGGCAAGAGCGGAATGTTGTAGAGCAACATTCGGTATATATTTACAATGAAATTGCGCCTTTTCCGTCACTATAGAGCTTGAAGCTTATAGGAAGCAGTGCTCTGAAGCATGAGAGCATGCTTTATCGCCTGTTGAGGCGACTACTAAAGCATGCTTCAGTGTGCGTGTCTTCTTCTTCTTCTTCTTCTTCTTCTTCTTCTTCTTCTTCTTCTTCTTCTTCTTCTTCTCCTTCTCCTTTCTGATCTGAGCTTCCTAATTATCTATTCCACTTCCCCTGGTCCCACCAGACTTTCGCTGTCCTATGGTTTTCGTTTTCCTATATTCTCCTTATGCACAAACGAGCATGCCTCGGGATGGATACCTGCGCTTCAGAAGTGGACATCATCATCATCATCATCATCATCATCATCATCATCATCATCATCATCATCATCATCATCATCATCATCATCATCATTCTTTTCTTCTTCTTCTTTCGTCCTACACCTTCTTCGTATCTTCTTCTTTCCGTCATCCTCTCTTTTCTCCGTCACCTTCCTCTCTTCCTCTCCTCCTTGGACTGAACTTCCCGTTGATAACATGAATGTTCGTATACTTAACCCATATATCAACTTTGAGAGAATGAAAAGATACATGTATCAAGACGTCCAGTAAGAATGTTAAATGTTAACTGTTTACAACAACGGAGTACTCTTTTTTTATTGATTTATGTTTTGTTGATTTTGTTTTGTTTAATTGACTGGAAAGCATGCCTTCATCTCTCAGAGTGAAAAAAGCTTGTTTTTTCTGGTATCTTGTATTATCATTTTCTGTTCTTCATTTTCTCTCATTTCCCTTCCTTTTTCCGCTCTTCTGTCCCACTCCCTCACCCTTCCAGCATCCCCTCCCCCCCTTCCTGTCGCTCCAATTCCCCTTTTCACCTTCTTTTTGTTGTAAGCATAAGGACAATGGCATTTGTGTAAGGGCTTTTGCAAGCGTGCTGGAGGACCTTCTGCGTTGACCACCAGCAAGGAAATGGCATAAGCCCTCAAAAGTGCACCTCACAATAAAAGCGCTGTCTATACAGCGTAGCTGAACCCGCCGTACGTTAGTATGTAACTTAAACTGTACATCGTCTACTCCTATGCTCATTTTCTGACATTCTGTATGACGTCTTAGCCGTACAGACTCGTGCTCGTTTGCTATAAAGTCCTTCGTAAATACGAATACGAATACTTTATTATCTCAACAGAGAAATTCCATCGTAGTGCGGATATAGTACATAGCAATGATTTAAAAATTGACATAATACACAAACGCATAGAATAATAGAGTCTTGCTTTGGAACAATATATAGCAAAACACATTTCGCATTGCACCAAGTCATATCACTTCAACATCAATCTTTCCAAGAGTATTTCTTGTGATCTCTTTTCTTCTCTTTTGCTCTTCCTGCTCCTCCTCGTTCTTTCTGTCCCTCTTCTGCTAATCCTCCTCCTCCTCCTCCTCTTCATCATCATCATCATCCTCATCATCATCATAATCCTCATCATCATCATCTTAATCATCATCTTCATTACCATAATCATTATCATCATCATCCTCGTCGTCGTCATCATCATCATCACATCTTCTTCTTCTTCTTCTTCTTCTTCTTCTTCTTCTTCTTCTTCTTCTTCTTCTTCTTCTTCTTCTTCTTCTTCTTCTACTTCTTCTTCTTCTTCTTCTTTTTACTTCTTGTTCTTCCTATCCTATCCTATCCCGTAACTCAAAGGTCGTTGGGGCACCACAGATGATCGTTTAGCCAGCGTACTCCATCTTTCTCTGTTCTCAGCAGCCCTCATAACTTCGTTCAGTGTCAAACCAGTCCTTTCTCGAATGTTGTCCTCCCACCTCTTTTTCTGTCTCTCTCTCTTCTTCTGCCTCCTTGCACCGTGCCTTGCAGGATGGTTTTTGCAAGGCCTTGTGCTCTGGTGACGCGGCCGTACCATCGGAGTTTTCGTTTCTTCACCACTCGTAGCAGGTCATCGTATTTTCCAATGGCTTGTGTGATGGTCTGTCGGACTTCGTTGTTGGTGACTTCCTGGGTATAGGAAATACCCAGAAGTCTTCTGTAGGACCTCATCTCCATGCTTTGTATTATTCGTTGTAGATCTGCTGTGAGGGTCCATGTTTCGCAAGCGTACAGGAATTGGAGATGCTCTCTTCGTCGTCTTTTTTTTCTTTTTCTTATGCGCCAAGGTCAAGGTCACATCATTTCTGAATTGTTATTTCCCTTACCTTCCCCCACCCCCACCCTCCCAACCCTCTCCCATTTTATTATTCTGCTTCTTACTCTCCCTTCTTCCTCCTTCATGATTATTGTTTGCCTAGTACTCTTTTAACTCCGTCATTCCCTCTTTCTTCTTCTACACCGTACACCTTCACCCTCTCCACCCCACCCTCATACCCTCCCCCCTCTCATTGTCCCATAAAATGTCTGCATCGCAGTATAAATCTGTCCGGAAACCGTAAGTAAGATGGCATCAGTAGTTCCTTAAATCCTACCGATGCTCTACTGACGACGGGCACTTCCTTCGCCAGGTTACCGCTCGGTCGCCACTCTGGTTTACTGTGCTAGAGGGTAAAGATGGCAGAAATGCCTCAATCGGTGTAGCTTTGAGTTCACTTGTATTGAAGAAATCTGCGCGAATGTAAGAAAGGCGGCATCGCTGATTTCAGTGCTGATGCTCTACTGACGACGGACACTCCATTCTCCACACACCATCCCTGCTCTCTCAGACTTCCCTGCTTTATAATGTTTATAGTAAGGTTAGTTTAGAAGGTAGAAGGTCGAGGTCTTCTTCCACTGCCTTATTCCTTCATTGGTCTTCCTCCTCTGGTGTATTCCTTGTGGAGTCTTGTTCCACTGGTGTATTCCTTGTGGAGTCTTATTCCATTGTTGTTTTCCATATGGAGTCTTGTTTCACTGGTGTGTTCCTTGTGGAGTCTTGTTCCACTGGTTTATTCCTTCTAGGGTCTTGTTCCACTGGTTTGTTCCTTCTGGAGTCTTGTTCCACAGGTTTATTCCATCTGGGGTCTTGTTCAACTGGTTTATTCCTTCTAGAGTCTTCTTCCACTAATTTATTTCTCATTAGGTCTCCTACACAGGTTTATTTATTCTGGGGTCTTTTCCCACTGGTTTATTCCTTCTGGTGTCCTTTACCACTGGTTTATTCCGTCTGGTGTTTTTACCACTGGTTTATTCCTTCTGGGGTCTTTTTCCACTGGTTTATTCCTTCTGGGGTCTTTTTCCACTGATTTATTTCTTCTGGAGTCTTGTTCTGCTGATTTATTTCTTCTGGGGTCTTCTTGAACTGGTTTATTTCTTTAAGGGTCTTCTTGCACTGGTTTATCAAAATGATTAAAGTGTTTGAGAGATGTGGCACTCTTACTTCTTTCCTCAATGCGGGGGGTTATGTCGACTATTAGTATTCCAAAATCGTCCACTTTGATAAGATCTTGTGTATGGCTAGTTCACTGTTTCCTAAACCCAGCAACTCACCAACAGACCATCACACAAGCCATTGGACAACACGATGACATGCTCACAGTGGTGAAAAAACGGGAACTCCGATGGTATGGCCACGTCACCAGAGCATCCGACCTTGCAAAGACCATCGTTCAAGGCACGGTCCAATGAGGTAGAAGGAGAGGGGGACAGAAAAACAGGTGGGAGGACAACATTCGAGAATGGACTGGCTTGACACTGAGCGAAGCCATGAGGGTTGCTGAGGACAAAGAAAGATGGAGTACGCTGGTTAAACGATCATCTTTGGTGCCCCTACGATCTTCGAGTTACGGGATAGGATATGATAGGGTAGGATAGGATAGTTCACTGCTCATTCACGTCGCTGTTGCTTGCTTCCCTGTCACTCCCTCGTTGCCACATAATGCATTGTCCAATGAGAGTGTATGTGTGCAGGTGCGTGTGTGTGTTTGTGTGTGTGTTTGTTTGCGTGAATATATGGGTGTGCACTTTGTGTGAACGCGCGGGCGGCCGAGAGTGTGTTTTATATCAGACAGGGTTATGCAATTAGGAAACAAAACAATTTGTGATGGACAAAACATATAGAAATGTTTATTTTAGATTATCAACATGTAAAAGAAACTTTCGTACTAAACAACATTAAAGCACTGCTCCAGCAGCTCAGAGCTAAGTAAATAAGATGGAAAGTGGTGTTAGCGGATATTAAGTGCGTGTTTAGAAAACAGCAGGAAAAGGATAAAAGGAGCGGTACAAATAAACACGCGTCTTAAGAAAGTTAAAACTTTCTTAAAGGTAATATGCACCCTTCATCAGAATACGAGAACACTCATAAGATGTTCGCGTTTAGAAGGGACCATTTGCTTATATATTTATACGTTATTTTTATTTGATACTTTGTGAAACTTCATTCAAAACATCGTCTCTGACCGTTCTTAAAAATCGTCTGCTATAGACTATGCCTGTATTAGCTTCCTTTGTATATAAGTTATCTTGGACACAATTAGGGGGCACCAGCATGGGTGCAGTAATTGGATCACTGTTGACTATGTACACATTCATACAATCATTCCCACACGTTTAATAGGTCACGCAACACGGTACCTATGCTACTGCTAACCAGTCCATACTTAATTACGCATAAAATACCTTAGGGTCCTTTCCAACAAGCATATAGTATACGCTCACCGGAAAGGTTTTGAATTAATGTTCCTAGTAATGAATTCGCCTACTATTAAACCATCTAGTACAAAGGTTTGGGAAGAAAAATGACTTCAGAGCCACATTAACCCAAAACTTGCAAACTATACCTTCGGGAGAGATGAGCAGGTGCATACAAAGTGAATGTGAAACACACAGAAAAGTTTTAATTAATAGAATGTTAAACACAGGTTTGGCAAAAATAGACGTGAAAGTCCCAGACAGCCCTGAGAAAATGTGGCAGTAGGTATAGACGAGGTTGAAGTGAGGTAAGGAAGGAAGAAAGTTCAGGAGTGGGGTTGGGAAGGAAAGCATCTTCTGTTTCTCTCATCTCCCCACTGTCTATCCTGTCCTGGCGCTTGGTACTTGAAAGGTTGTTGGAGCTGTCTGCAGTGTTTAGACGACAGGCTGAAGAACAGAGTCCCATTCCGCGGAGTATTGGTCATTAGCAACGGTCGGGGATTTGGCAGCCCCTCCCTGATATCTCTACATGGATTAGCTCTCTCTCTCTCTCTCTCTCTCTCTCTCTCTCTCTCTCTCTCTCTCTCTCTCTCTCTCTCTCTCTCTCTCTCTCTCTCTCGTGTAAGGGTTAGTATACGCGATGTTAAGCTTATCCCTTCACGGCATACCGCTTAAATATAACACTATACTCCTTGAACACAGTAAGTTCTTGACTTCGGGGGCCAATCCACGCCGTGGAGACCAAGATAACAAGAAAACACTACCACAAATTCATCGCACAAGAATCACATCTGTCCGTTACCTCTATCTGTCATATATGGGAAACTTGGCTTACCATACAACACGGGAAGATTAAGTAGTGACGAAGAGACTCTGGGTTCATAAAACCGGCCTTTAGAATAACGATTTCCCTGTCTGTTCGTCCACTACGACCGAAGGGGTCCGAGCTAGAGGCATCCTTATACCTGTTTACCTCACACTCACTTCATGCAAACCAGAAACCATCTTTGCGGTCTTTGGCCGGATTAAGCTTACTTCCATCTTCAACATGAGCTGGTTGTCAAGTCAGTCGTAACCGATTGCTACAAGAACATTTTTGAACAACTGAGCACAATCTTGGGCAGCCAGGGATGAGGGAGAAGGACCAAGTGCATGCTGGGTGTGTTCTTGCTACCGGCACTCACCCGTCTAGGACACGAGCGTCAGGATCTTTAAAGTCCTTTATGATGGACGCACAGGCTAGACCTCGGCTTATACTCTCATCCGAAGGAGTAGGAAACGGGAGTAAAGTGTCTTTCCCAGGGACACAACACAATGGCCCGGCCAGGGCTCGAACCCGGGATCTTCAGATCCGCAAGCCAAAGCACTAGCATTAGACCACCGCGCCACCGTATGTTTTACATCCTGTCACTTTGAACCCAAAGGTCGCTGAAACGCGTTTTAGACCTAAAACTTGCGTTGACAGTTTCCACCCCACACCCCCACCCCCCACCAACACGCAAAAAAAAACAATAAATAAAAACACACTCACACACAAACGCATACGCACACGCACACACAAGTAAATAAATAAACAATTTTATTAATAAATTCAATCGAAAAGTTTGCTTGTGAAAGTACACAAAGAGAAGAGGAAAACTCGTCAGCTGCTGAAGCAGGGCCGAAGGAGGATTGGGGATTGACACCTTGTTAGGTCAAAGTTGTTATATGGCCAAGAAATTGATTTTTCAGCTCCTACTAATCTCTTAAACAGGCTTCAAAGTATTGACAGTAAGTCCATTAAAGTGGCCCTGGGTGTTCCAGTGCACACAAACACATTAAATGTGTATAAGGAGTGTGGTTTACTGTCATTGTCAGAACAACGAAAATTAGCAACTGCAAAATATTTGATAAGAGGTTTGTCTGTAGAGAACTCAGTAAAAGAGGAAATTATAAACTTTTCGAAAACACAATATCCTAAAGTAACACAGAATATTTCTTATATTCAAACAACACAAGACTATACACAAGACATTATGATGGAATGTAATATTGATATTGCAAACATTCCGATAATGCCTGTTTCTCCAAGAATTCCACCTTGGGAACACTTAAAAGCAGAATTTGATTTTGATTACACCGAAATAAAGAAAAATGAAAATGATAATATGCTTAAATCCGAGTTTCAAGAGCATATTTCAAACCATTACTCGCAACATTTAAAAGTGTTCACAGACGGTAGTGTACTCGAGTCATCAGCATGTGGTGCAGGGTTTAGTATACCCGCACTAAAAATCAACCGTTCTTATTGTTTGGGTAATAATTTATCAATATTCACATGTGAACTTGTTGCTATATTAATGGCTACAGAATACATTTTATCTATTCCTAAACAAATACTTCAAGTAGCAATTTGTGTTGATTCTAAGGCTGTGCTCCTTGCCTTAAGAAATTGGAAAAGCAAAAATCGTACAGATTTATTGTTTGAAATACGATTTCTTATACATTGTTTACGTATGAGAGGTACCAGTGTGACTTTTTGTTGGGTACCATCTCATGTAGGTATTTATGGTAATGAGCTCTCGGATGCGTTGGCTAAGTCAGGAGCGGACAATTCTGACGCTGTCATGCTCAAGGTTGACTTAGCTGCATGTGAATATTTTGCCCTTTTGGAAAAAGTTGCTTACAGAAATGTTAAACTAGGAAGTGCTGTAAAAGGACCTAGAAGTGTGTCACGGCTGGTTTATAAATTACGATTGAATTCATGGAGTACAAAATATGTGAAAGATATTACATGTATATGTTCAGAAAACATTACAGTCCAACATCTGATTGTTGATTGCCCAGTGCTGCAATCAATGTACAAGGACAATGGTCTAAACGTAACAACTTGTGACATTCGAGAAATTGTGCGAAGTCCTATTATTTACGATATCGTAAACGTCATTATGAAATCGTCCTTATCAACAGTGTTGTAACTGATATCACTACAGTTGTTTGTTTTATTGTTTTGTAACTAAATTAATTGTCTAATATCACTGTCGTGAAGAGACAATAAATTCAACCAACCAACCAACCATGGGGATTGAGAATATTAGGGTTTGTGTAGATAATACAAGAAGAGAATCCAGAACAGGACGCCTGTTTCTAAAAGGAAACTCAGAAAGAAGAAGAAGGAGGAGGAAGAGGAGAAGAAGAAGAAGAAGAAGAAGAAGAAGAAGAAGAAGAAGAAGAAGAAGAAGAAGAAGAAGAAGAAGAAGAGGAGTAGAAAGAGGAAGAAGAAGTAGAAGTTTGACTTGGTAGGGTCTATCTATAGGCAAACACGACACGACTGTTAAGGTACGGCGCGGCTTGAGTGGCATAATAGTTAAACACGCGAACGTGCATGTTTCAAAAACTAACAAATTTATTTCATGCATTATTGTTCTGTATTCAGATTCGGATTTTGTTTTCTTCTAGTTAAAAGACGTTCTTTTGTTAGTTGTGAAAGAGTTACTTCCCATTTTTTGCCCCTGCTTACCTTTATGTTTGCCCCAAACATGTCTGCATGCCCCATGCATAATTTCTGTTACTGTGAGCATTCGAAGTTATATTGAGAAGGCTCCACACGCTGTAAGTTCTTCAGTTAATTATTTAAAGTTGATTTAAAGTTGTTGATGCATCGTTCGTTTTATGGAATGCACAAGCAGTAATTTTGAGCAAATCGATTATTTTGATTAGGCCAGCACTTGGACATTACGTAGCCCCACGTGGTCGGCCTCCAATTTTGTAAGCGTCTTGAGAGTATCGGAGGTTTTTTCTTCATGGCATAAATTTACTTTGGTTGAATGAATCTGATGTAAAGCCTTATTTTGCTAAAGTTGGGAAGCCTAAGACCAACAACTTTGTTTACTTTGGTTTCTTATAGTTTAGCGGAAACGCGTTTTCTGTTGTTTGTGATGTGGCATAGTGGTACACACTAAGTCGCGATTTTATGTTACATTTTATTTGTTTAGCTTTGTCACCTATGTTAGTTCATTTCCTTACCGTGCTTTGTATTCTTTTTTCAGTTTTCACCGTTCCATGCACGTCTATCTCCACGGTTAATTCTATGGTGAAATAAAGTGCGTTGGTGACACTATCTGCAAGTTTGTTCTTCTGCTTTTTGAACGCGAGGCAGAATAATTATATTGAATTCTGCCGAGCTTGGATTTTCATCATTATCATCATCATCATCATCATCATCATCATCATCATCATCATCATCATCATCATCATCATCATCATCATCATCATCAGAATTAGCAACAGCGACACCATCATCTTAATCTTCATCAGCTTCGTCGTCATATACATCATGATCATCACCGTGATCAACAAAAGCAATAGCAATAACAGAAGTATCATCATCACCATCTTCTTCTTCTTCTTCTTCTTCTTCTTCTTCTTCATTTTCCTTCTTCTTCTTCTTCTTTTTCCTTCTTCTTCTTCTTCTTCTTCTTCTTCTTCTTCTTCTTCTTCTTCTTCTTCTTCTTCTTCTCGTCCTCTCTTTCAAATTCTATTTTTGCCTTTTCTGGGCTCATCTTTCTTTCCGCTTATCAACCATCCCACCCACCCTCAATCACTCTCTCTCTCCCCCCCCCACCCCCATCCCCCAACCTTGATCTATGTTGCGTTTCAATTCGCCAAACACCAGTGTGCCCCAAACAAGATTGTTCTTATCGTTAGCCTTCTTTCCTTCTCCTAATGTGCAGATCTGGTTGTGGAGTTGCATACAAGACGATAAAATAGCACTTTAAGAAGTCTGTAGCTAGCCCAGCAATGCGGCCTTGAAGAATGTAAGGAAAAGCTGTACCGTTATCGTTAAAGGCGTTTGCCCCACTTCTTCTTGCTGCGAAATAAGAAATTGAAATTGAAATTTTATTGCAAGACCACCAGTCTATCTGCAAGAGATCAAGGCAACTATTTAACAACAAAACCTAGCAATATACATAGATACACATACATAGATATATGCTTTCAGTATCGACGCATATAGCTCAGAATAACAAAAAAAAAGCATGTCGCACACTAAAGTTATTTATTTATGGTGGGCAGGTAAAACTATTCAAAACGTTTTCTCTGAGTTTTAACGCGTAGAAAATAAACATTGCTAAGGAACGCATAGCTTCAGTATTATCATTTTGCATCAACAATTTCAAAGAAGCATTCGGGACATTTTTTTATATATTTCAAAACATATTTTGCACGCAAATCTTTGTATTTTGGGCAGTAAAATAGAAAATGTGATTCATTTTCTATTTCTTCACAAAAGGGACATAACTTAGATGCATTTGAGTATCTCTTATTTACATTCAGTTCATTTATGCCCAAGCGGAATCTTACAAATACGTATCTAAATTTAGCTGCGAAATAAGAGAGAGAGAGAGAGAGAGAGAGAGAGAGAGAGAGAGAGAGAGAGAGAGAGAGAGAGAGAGAGAGTTGTTGTTGCATCAATTTTTATCATCAGATTAACAGAAGTTGTACTGAGAGAGAGAGAGAGAGAGAGAGAGAGAGAGAGAGAGAGAGAGAGAGAGAGAGCTTTTGTTTTATTCCCTAACTCCCAGAAAGCATAAAAAGCATTAAAAGTAAGGATTGTGCCCAAGGTATTTTCGTGAGCTCCCCTAGTTTCATCTCTTTGGATGAGACAGCTTATACTTAAGTGTGAATGATGATCAAAGCTAGCTGTAACGTTCATGAAGTTGTGGCGCCATAGATGTTTAGTCTCTTGGTAATTTGTAGTAGTAGTAGTAGTAGTAGTAGTAGTAGTAGTAGTAGTAGTAGTAGTAGTAGTAGTAGTAGTAGTAGTAGTAGTAGTAGTAGGGTTTATATTGCGTAGGGCACATGGCGTTACAGTACTTATTGCTTTTAAGTTACATTTGCTGGTATTTATTTCATCTTCATTGCCATTTCCTTCCTACAATTGTTTCAAGTTGGCGGTAACTGAGAAGTTGCAGTTTGTAGGCTTATGATTGGTAAATGGTTAGTAGGCTAATTTGTTACAATCATATCACTTGAAACAGTTTGGTCTTATCATTGCAACGGAAAGTACAGAAGCAAGTAAAGAATTATTAAGTTCAGGTTATTAAAGTTTGTTTTGCCTTCTTCTGTAACTGCTCTTTGCGCTTCTTTTGATGGAGAGGCGTAGATATTTTGTTTTAATAAAATACGTTATTATTAAATTAAAAATAAGTTTGTGATGTAGCGAGAAGAATGTAGCTGTAACCAGCTCTGTTCTTGAAAAGGGTTGCTCTGATACCGGTGATTTCGCCTTCTGATTCTAGTATGCTGTTCAAAATTAAAATTAGGCCAGCGATATGCACTGCTTTCTCATTGCACATCCAAAACTACTGCTTTTTCTTTGCCTGTTTCTTGTTCATTTCTTTGTTTCTTTCTTTCTGCTTGTGTCGTCACTCTTTTTCATTGTTGAATACAGTCTATTTGTCTGGGTGTTGAGTGCAGTCTACATGGGGAAAATATATATATAACACTCTGTTAAGTGTGAGACGCGCACGATAGATCCGATCGTTTTGTTTTGCAAAGCATGCAATAATAAAGTGTATTTACCTTTGATTTAATTTTGCGTTGTTGTTAGAAGAAGCTTGTTATAATGTTGATAATTTTCGTTGGTCGATATTATTGGAGAATCTTCTAGGGTTGCTTGTTTACCATCGATCGAAGCATCTAGATGGATCCAATAGAAGCTGAGAGGTTCTTGTATGATGAAGAAAGTTGTATGACGTAAGACAGTGATGACGAAGTTTATTTTGATTGGTTGTAATGCGTCACGCTGGAACGTTCTAACGTTATATCGAGTAAAGAGACAATTGTAAAGAAAGAAAGTGGAAAAAGCGATTGTATGTAGTTGTTGATGTTCGCTGAATAAGGTTGGAAAACTTCATACGACGACTCCTGCCTTGTTGCTGAGTGAACAGGTTGCGTGGATAAACGAATCTGAGTTACACCTATCAGGATTCAAGCATCGGGGCTGAATCAACTACTGATAAAAAAAACAACGAGTGTAACACACTCGATTTCCTTTACATCTTCTAATAGCGATTTGCCTTTACACAACATGTTTGAGTGATAAATGTGTGTTTGTTGTGTCTTTGAGTCTGCTTTAGAAATACGCGTACAGCGCGTATTGCACCAAGTGCTTTTGATTTCATTGGGAGTTTTATTTGGTAAGGTATTGCCTGATTTGATTTTTCAATGCGCATTCTAGTATAAGTAGTGCTAATATTTAAAATGTATAATCACATGTATGGGAATTGTGCTCTTTTCTTGCGACGAGAATATTTTGCTTTGCTGCTTTTGTAAGTAAGTAACAGTCGCGGTGTATGTTAAAATATTAAACAAGTGGTTTTTCTGTGAAGCAACTTAATGTAGCTAGTCGTATACATTAAATTCACGCTCTACTTACTCGTTGAAATGCTTTTTCTTTCCTCTCTTTCTTTTTTCTTTCTTTCTTTCTTTCTTTCTTTCTTTCTTTCTTTCTTTCTTTGTTCCTTCTTTCTTTCTTTCTTTCTTTCTTTCTTTGTTCCTTGTTTCATTTTCTTTCTTTCTTTAGTCTTTTCTTTGTTTGTTTGTTTCTTTTTTTTATTTCTCTTCCTTCCTTTCTTTCTCTCTTTCTTTCTTCTTTTCTTTCTTTCTCGTTCCTTGTTTCTTGTTTCTTTTTTTCTTTCTTTTCGTGCGTTTTCTTTCTTTCTTTCTTTCTTTCTTTCTTTTATTTGCTATTTTTTGGTGTTGGTGGGAAGGGGCTTTTTTTTCCCCTTTACTTTCTTTCTTTCTTTCTGTTTGGCTTCCTTTTCGATTTCTTTTTATTTTGTCTTTCTTTCTTACCTTTTTTTTAGTGTTTTGTTTTTCCTCTCTCCTATCCTGGCCGAGTCATTATTCCAGATTCATAAATCTAACTGACACTTTGTGCACTACACGGTGTGTTTTTTTCTTGTATTATTTTTCCGTCATTTCTTTCACTAATTCGTTCTTTTTGTTCTTTCTTTGTTGCTTCTATCATTCTTTTTGTTCTTTCTTTTTCTTCCCATTCTTGGCAGATTTGCGGCAGCGCATTGGTCCAAATGCATAAATTTAATTACCACTTTCAAAATTTTACTTTGTGTTAGTTTTTGTTTCTTTTTACTTTTCTCAGGTTCTATCTTTTTCTTTCTTTTTTGTTTTGTTTGTTTGTTGTTTCTCTCTTTCCTGTCTATGTTTTCTTTGTATTTTTATGTTAATAATAATAATAATAATAATAATAATAATAATAATAATAATAATAATAATAATAATAATAATAATAATAATAATAATAATAATAAGAATAATAAGAATAATAATAAATAATAATATAATAATAATAATAATAATAATAATAATAATAATAATAATAATAATAATAATAATAATCCTATCCTATCCTATCCTGTCCCGTAACCCGAAGGTCGTAGGGGCACCACAGATGATCGTTTAACCAGCATACTCCATCTTTCTCTGTCCTCAGCAGCCCTGATGACTTCGCTCAGTGTCAAACCAGTCCATTCTCGAATGTTGTCCTCCCACCTCTTGTTCATCATCATCATCATCATCATCATCATCATCATCATCATCATCATCATCATCATCAGTCGTTTCTTCACCCATGTGTGTATGTCATCGTGTTGTCCAATGGCTTGTGTGATGGTCTTTCGGATTTTGTTGTTGGTGATTTACTGGGTATAGGAAATGCACAGAAGTCTTCTGTAGCACCTCATCTCCATGCTTTGTATTCTTCGTTGTAGATCGGCTGTGAGGGTCTGTGTTTCGCAAGTTTATAGGAAGATGGAGATGACGAGGGAGCGCAGCAGACTGATGGTCCTGTCTTTCCAAATGGGCTTCAACCTTGTCAGGGCAGCAGTGTTTGTGCAATCCTGGAGAGGACTTCCTGTTGGGACCCATTGTCTCATACAATGGCTCCTAAATATTTGAAGCTATGCACTGTGTTGAGGGATTGGCCTTGGACTTTGATGTCCATGTAGATGCCATTGATGTTGTTGGTCATCATTTTGGTTTTCTTTTCCCTTATTTCCATTCCATAGGCTCTGGTGGTGGTGTCAAGCCTGTACGAGCTGTTTAAGTTCTTGTTTCTCTCCAGCCCATCCATCAATGTCATCCGCAAAACGAAGATTGGAGATCGCTCTACCTCTTATGCTGACTGTGCCTTTGTGATCTGCAAGGGCATCTGACATGATTCGCTCAAGGAAGATGTTGAAGAGTGTTGGAGAGAGTAGACATCCTTGACGCACACCGATTGTTGTTCTGTACGAGTTCCTGATGGCACTATTGTGGAGGACTGTACTGGAAGCCTTGTCAAACAGTCTTTTGATGACTTCAATAATTTTAAAGCTGATGTTGAAAACTCTCATGGTTGCCCACAGAACTGCATGCCAGACTCGGTCAAATGCTATCGTTAAGTCTACAAACACATGCTATAGATGTTGTTGGTGCTGTAAGTATTTCTCGCAGATTAGTCTGAGGTTGAAAATCTGTTCATTGGTACTTCGCCCTGCCCTGAATCATTATATGACTCATAATTTACGTCATGTAAAAGATAATATGTAGGTCTTGACCCCCATTACCTATAGCCTGGAGGGGTTGTGTATTACGGACAATAAAATATTTAGAACTGTTGTTATTTTAGTGTGTTTATAGAAGAAAAAAATGCAAGGGCAAATCAAGTCTTTCTCTAAGGCTGAGCAAACTTCTAAATCATTTTCGTAAGTGGCGTTGAGATTTCTTGCATGGACGGATAAAATCATGTGTTTTAAAATAAAAGGACAGAGTTCCAAAAGCAAGTGAATAATGTTGGAATCGCTGCAGGAGCAAGAGAACGATATTTTTCTTATAACTGTTGCCTTTGGAGACTATGTTGAATTGGAATATGGGTGTGACCCGTTCAAAAGAAGAATTTAATTGCGACTAGGCTAGATAGGAGATGACTTGGATAATAATAAAACCAATAATGTTAACAATAATAATGTTAATAATAATAATAATAATAATAATAATAATAATAATAATAATAATAATAATAATAATAATAATAATAATAATAATAATAATAATAATATTTTTTAAGTAGTAGTAGTAGTAGTAGAGTAGTAGTGGTAGTAGTAGTAGTTGTTGTATAGTAGTAGACGTAGTAGTAGTAGACGTAGTAGTAGACGTAGTAGTAGACGTAGTAGTAGTAGTAGTAGTAGTAGTAGTAGTAGTAGTAGTAGTAGTATAATTCCCTAGGTACGATTTAAAGTTTGTGACAGATCCCACGCACCTAGGTCCTTTTCCCCCATCCCTGGCTGCCCAGGATTGTGCTCAGTTGTCTGGAGCGTTATTACGATGCGGCCAAAGGCTGCAAGTTTGCGCCTCGGGCGGCTTGAGTTAGATCCTGTATCGGCCAGAGCCTTG
>CM072516.1:21305145-21315145 GCA_036898135.1 Oncomelania hupensis
ACTATCCTATCCTATCCTATCCTGTCCCGTAACCCTGAGGTCGTAGGGGCACCACAGATGATCGTTTAACCAGCATACTCCATCCCTCTCTGTCCTCAGCAGCCCTGATGGCTTCGCTCAGTGTCAAACCAGTCCATTCTCGAATGTTGTCCTCCCACCTCTTTTTCGGTCTCCCTCTTCTTCTACCTCCTTGCACTGTGCCTTGCAGAATAGTCTTTGCAAGGCCTGATGATCTGGTGACGTGGCCATACCATCGGAGTTTCCGTTTCTTCACCTCTGTGAGCAGGTCATCGTGTTGTCAAATGGCTTGTGTGATGGTCTGTCGGACTTCGTCGTTGGTGATGTATTGGGTATAGGAAATGCCCAGAAGTCTTCTGTAGCACCTCATCTCCATGCTTTGTATTCTTCGTTGTAGATCTGCTGTGAGGGTCCATGCTTCGCAAGACCATATAGGAATGGAGATGACAAGGGAGCGCAGCAGTCTTTACTTTGGAATGTAGAAATGAAATGATCCGTCTTTCCAAATGGCTTCAACCCTTGTCAGGGCAGCAGTTGTTTGTGCGATCCTGGAGAGGACTTCCTGTCGGTATTTGAACCCATTGTCTGATACAATGGCCTCCAATAAATATTTGAAGCAGATGCACGTATTGAGGGAGTTGCCTTTGGACTTTGATGTCCGTGTTGATGCCATTGGTGTTGTTGATCATCATTTCGGTCTTCTCTGCTTATTTCAATTCCACAACGTTGGAGTGGTGTCAAGCCTCTGTACCAGCTGTTCAAGTTCTTTGTTCCCTCTCCAGCCAATCCATCAATGTCATCCCAAAACGAAGATTGGAGTTTGCTCTACTACCCCCTATGCTGACTGTGCCTTCGTGATCTCAAGAGCATCTGGACATGATGCACTCTAGGAAGATGTTGAGAGGTGATCCTTGACGCACACCGATTGTGTGTTGAACCAGTTCCCGATGGCGCTGTTGTGGAGGGGACTGCACTGGTACCTGAGTCATACAGGTTTTTGATGGAACTTCACTTAATTTTAGTCTGATGTTGTACGTTTCATTTGCCCATAGCTGCATGTGTTTGGGGTCTTGGTTTTCTTTTGTGTGTTTTGATTTATTTTTTCTTTTTTGATTTTTGTATGTGTTTTTTTTTTTTATGTCTTTTTTTGTTGGTATTAGTGTTATTGTTTGTTTTATTCTCATTTTTCCTTTTTTTTTTTTATTTTATATTGCAACTGTGCCTGTTTTGTTTTTGTTTTTCCCGGATTTTTTTTTTTTTAATTGGGAGGATTCTTCTTCTCATGTTCTCGTGACATGCTAGAACTGATGGGTCTCCATTTGGTGTATGGATGTAAAGGTCAGAGCTTGACACTGTCCATGTTGTCCAAGAAACTTCTTTTCTTCTGTAGTTTTTTTATTTTTTTTTTTTTTTTTTTGTATTTTTTTTTTTTTTTTATTGTTTTTGTTTTTTTATTTTTTATAAATGATTTAATGATTAACTGTCCGCCGCTTTAACAGTCCCTGGTAGGCCTTCTTGCTGTTGTATCTTGTTCAAGTGTTCTCTATTTCCAGGCATTGATCTTCTATCCAGTTCTCCTTTTCTGTGCGCATCCTTTTCGATGTCCATTGTTGAATTTTTCGTAGACATCAGCTCCGGTGAGTTTGTTTCTTTTCTTCTTTTTTTAATCTCTCTTCGTTTATCACACAGATCCAAAAGTTCAGGTGTGATCCACGGCTTCTTCTTTGGTCGGTGCTTGCCAAGGATCTCAGTGGCGGCATCTGTCACAGCTGAGTTGAAGGTGTGGTCATGGTGTTGACATCTACTCACCAGCCCCCAAAATGACAGTGGTGCAAATTTCCCTTCAATTGGCCTGAAATAGTTCTGCCACCTCCGGGTCTTGCAGTTTGTCCAGGTCGAACTTCAGTCTAGTGCAGTATTTACTCTCTTCAAGTGGAGCCGGAAAGACATCATCAAGAGATCGTGGTCACTTCCGATGTCTGCTCCTGGAAAAGTGCGTGTCCTGCCAATGTTGATGCTTGATCTGAAGCGTTTCTTGACCATGATGTAGTCTATTTGGTTGTGATGCTCCCCCCTGGGACTGTGCCATGTCCATCGTCTGGAGTTTTTATGGAGACCAAGCGTGTTTGCCAGTACTAGATTGTTGTATCTCTTAAACTCCAAGAATCTCAGACCCCTGTCATTTGTCTCGTTGTTGCAGTGGGTTCCACATGTGTCTCCCCAGTTGTGGTGCGCATCTTGGCCAACCTTGGCATTCCAGTCGCCTTGCACTATGACTATGTCCTTCTTCGGCACTTGGTCAAGGACCGCCTGTAGATTTTCATAAAAATCCTCCACTTCGCTGTCGTCATAGTCTGATGTTGGGGCATAGGTCTAGATGATGGTGATGTTGAAAGGGGCTGCTCTCAGGCGGATGGTAATGAGTCTACTGGGCGGCAACCCATGACAGTGGCTAGAATGTTCTTGTGGACCAAGAATCCAACGCCGTATTCGTGCCTGTCATCTCTACCGCTGAAATAGAGCTTGTGGCCTTTGTCTGTCGTTGTTTCACCTAGGCCTTTCCAGCGCAGTTCGCTAATGCCTAGAACGTTCCATCGATAGTGGTCCAACTCGTGGGCCAGTTCTTCTAATTTTCCTTCCGCAGTTAGGGTCCTGACATTCCAGGTTCCTATGACGATGTTGTTTCTCGTGCGGATCTTGCTAAATTGTCTATCAGTAGCATACTTAACACCTCCGTCCTGGTGGCCAACGGAAGGCGCGGTCCTTGAGTCGGGCGACGACCTATCCGGTATGGAATTAGTGGATAGTGTCATCATGCATGTAGTGTGTCTTGGGCAAAAAAGGACCTGGCGGTGCCCAATCCTCTCCAGGCTGTTGGGCACAGCCGAAATCCACGAATACAGTGTGGCTCGCCTTGGCCCCGAGCACGTGGTCGTTGAACATGTAGCAACGTGAGGTTCCTCGCCCTGGCCGGTGACTTCTGTGTAGAAGACTTTCGCCCAGTGATGCCGTGCTAACATTACCCCTGTTAGTCGCCTCTTACGACACGCCGGGAAACGTTGGGCCTATTCTATTCAGTGCCCGAACCCACAAACAAACAGCAACAAATATATTACAGACACACAACAAGGGCAACAAAATACAAGACATACACGTGGTGTAAAGGCAGGAAGATTGCTACAATAGGAAACTGAAAGGAAAATAGTTTTGTATTTTTAAAATTAAATTGGCTGCATCTAATATTATTTTGAAGGGAGAGCAAAAAACCCATGACTCCTGCATACCAACCCAGGAATATTAAGTGAAGAATGGCTAAAAACAATAAACAGGCACACATATACACTCACTGTAACTGCCGCACCCACATCTTACAAAACCCAACTTATGTGACTCATCTCGTCAGACTTTTTAACAGAGAAACGAAACGGCCTATGGGACTTACTTGGTTTGGTGAATTTTGAAAACAAGGATTTACTTAATAATAAACTGACAAAACCAAGCGGATTTGACTTACTTGGTTTTGTGAATTTTTTTAACAAGGATTTAATTCAATAATAAACTGACAAAACCAAGCGGTGACTTGCTTGGTTTTGTCATGTTCTCAACAAAGATCTATCTCAAGAATAATCTGACAAAACAAAGCAAGTCCACAAATAGTCTTAAAACATCAAATCTATCAAACATTTCTTTAACATTCAAGGTATGCACTCTTAAATCGAGGAATTGCATTATAATATGCCCTCAAACTTCCAGAAACGTTCGCGTAATATAGCGCAACACAAAACGTCGATTTTCTCGAAAGTAGGTTTTGTGGACTTGCTCGGTTTTGTCAGTTCACGGCAGAGTTGCTGTCCTCCGTAGGATGAGAGAATGATAGGACAGATTTATCTCCCCTTCTCTGCTGCCAATAGCTCGCATTTGTGGATGTAGTGCCATAGGTACAGATGGCCATGTCGCTGTGTCTCTCAGCTCGTCAGTGTATCAGCTGGTCTTGGTGGAAATCAAGGGACTGATTTTACAAAGTATGAGAAGACTGCCTGAATGAAGTTCTCAGAAAAAAAAAGAAAAAAAAACATCTTCAAACGAAAAAAAAAAATCACCGTATAGATTTTTCATTCATGTTCTCCGCGGTTCCTCATGCGTCATTCACCCACTTCATTTCCTGTCCCTTCTTTTTCTATCCGTATATAATTTCTTCTTTGAGCAGTGTGCGTGGGAGAGGGGAGAGGGAGATTTACATGTGATTGATTTTGGAACTGTGCTAACGATTTCAAAAGTAATTAGTCTACGTCCGATTACCACCTCTCGCGAGGTGTAGAATTTAAAAGTCACGCTTTAAAAAAAAAAAAAAAAAAAAAAAAAAAAAAAGCACCTTGTTACTTCCGCTGGCTAGAATTGGCTCGCATCGGCAGTGGGGCAGGACAAGGGGAATTTACCACATGTAAATCCTCTTACTTCGGTACACTGTACATGTGCAGCTCAATTCGTGTTTACCAGACAGAATGTAAAAAACAGAAAAAGAAAAAAAAAACTTTGTGTTTCCAGATAATATTTGAAAATACTTTGAAATAGTCGGCAAACAGGAAGTCGGTCTATTTCTCGGTCCAGCGCCATTCCTTAAGAACCACTGAACAAATTTTAACTAAACTTCATAGCCTCCTGGCCCACCATATTTGCTCTACCAGCAAAGGTCAAGGTCGCTGGGGGTAAAATTGTTGCCAAACACCTTTTGCTCAGAATCTCAAAATTAGTTGGGCCGATTTGATTGATTTTTAGTATACAGGTAACTTCAATTCTTGACCAATTCGGTTGTTGGACAGTTGTTCGCTTCGAATTTCAATTTTTGTGTGTGGGGAAAACGCATTCTTTCTTTTTCTTTTTTTTTTCTTTTTTTTGTTTGTTTGTTGTTGTTGTTGTTGTTGTTGTTGTTGTTGCCTTATCTCAAGGATTTTGATTATTTTTACTTTGCTTTTTTTTTTTTTTTTTTTTTTGCCACCAAATCTTTGTGTGTTCTTGACCTTTGCTGAGATCAATAGTATTATACAGACGTTATTCGCTTTATGTCAAAATTGGCGAAATCAATTTGTGTGTTTTATTATTTTATTTTAATTCGGATAATGGTTCATCATTCCATGTGTTCATGTATTTTTTAGGGTACAGCCGGCTCACAACATCGCCTCCATATTTAATACTTATGAAAAATGCTGATTTTCCGCCGTGTGTGTGTGTGTGTGGGTGTGGGTGTGTGTGGGTGGGTGTGGGTGTTTTGTAGCGATTTAGAAACGCCGTTATTGCTACTCTCTCTTTATACTCTACCTACGTTCTTTTGACGGCCCCGTTATTTGGACGTCAAAACTATTTCGTTAGGGTTAGGGCTGTGTTAGGGTTATGTTAAGGGTTAGGGGTTAGGGTTAGGGATAGCTTCAACAATTTGACAATGTCAAAATAATGTCAAAGAAATGGAAAGTGTGTCAAAATAATCCCTGTTTTTTTTTCACAACAATCATCAGAACGTCGTTTCAACAAAAATGTGTGTGTTTGTGTGTGTGTGAGTGTGGGTGTGCGTGTGCGGGGGTGGGGGTGGGGGTGGGTTTAAATACATTTGAATGGCATGCCATTGTTTTCACCCATCACTTCTACCTCACTCAGCCCTCAGTGCTCGGAGAACGCCCCGATGGCATGGAGTTGAACCATATATAAGTTAAAATGGGACTGAATAGAATATTATTCATAGTTGACTATACTTGTATTCCTTTTGTTCAGTGATGTAGACTTATATGTTATCTAACTCACAACGATCCGTGCAGGGGTTAACACAACGGGCGTTGCCCTTTTGAAAGTCTGCAAATGTATTAATCTACACATCGTAACAAAGAAGTGTATGTATGCAATTCTTCGCAGAAGAAGAAGAAGAAGAAGAAGAAGAAGAAGAAGAAGGAATCTGCTACATGTGCTTCCCACCTCCCCCTCAACCAAGCCACCAATCAGTTCAAAGCGCCGCAGTCTGTACCAAACCCCCGTTGGGGTGCCGGGGGTTTCAGTATAAATAGTATACCCACTTTCTGGAAATTTAGTGCTTTAAATTCCCACTGTCGCTGTCTTTCTCATTTGCTCTTTCTCATTTCTGCTCTGTTCTATCAATCTGCTATACTATCTTCTTCTTCGCTAGACCAGTCACCTACCTTTTTTCTTGAAAACTCTTTTGGGACAAGACTCCTTATTTGTGTATGGGGTCTGTTGGATCAGCTTTGGAATATTGGACGCTTTCTGCCAGGTGGTCACTAGGGCTTCCTATGATGTTATTATTGAGCAATGTAGGCATTTTATATGTATGTGTTTTGTTGATAATTTATAATCATGTTTGTATTCTATTTTGTTTTTGTGAACGGGGGTTCGATAAATTAGAGTACAGCCTCAGCGTCCCCTGCGTGGGATGTCTTTGTTGTAAAGTGACTGGCTGGTGGAGAGCTTTCAGTTTTACCACTAGGGTTGTTTCAGCAGACCTTTTATGCGGATCAGGGGTTGTCCGGTCCTGATTTGGCTCGGAAGAGTCGGCTGGACCTATAGCAATAATCATGTAATGTAATGTAAATGTAATCTGTACCAACGGACACGCTTAACATGTTTCACACACTCTCAAAATACACAACACAAAATACATATCGCACTCAAACATGTGGTGTAATGCAGGGAGATCGCTATTAGAAAACGAAAATCGACTCGAATTTTAGTTTTGAATGTTAGATTGTCTGCATCCAATTCTTTTATTGAAGGGAGGGAGGAAGGAAACCGGTGTACCTGGGGGTATTCCTCGGTGACTTGAAAACATCTCGTACCTACATGTAAGTCAGATAAGTTAAAAATGGTAATTGTAGATTATAGTCACACGACACCGGAGCGTATAGGCGACTACTGGTCACATTATTCTAGTCCAGTCCCAGTAATGAAATAAATAGCCAAATAAGCAACTAATTCCTATAAAAATGCTATGCAGTAAAAAATATTCTGTAAGCAATGAGGAAATACCTATAAAAAGTCCCAGTAAAAAAAAGGGGTCTGAAACATGATTTTTGGTGCTTATGTTTTTTCACACTTCAAAACGTCAAAGGGAGATTACTTGAAATAAACATTTAATTCAAAACCATATCATGTTGCATGTCAAATGAAAGCTCTTAACATATACAGTCCGAAAATCTGTTTCAACGCTTTCTGTGTCAGTTTTAGTTCTGACTGTGGATTAAAATTTAATTAACATAGGGGTATAATTGCGAAATTCCGATGATCTTAAAAATCTTGATCTCGATTGTAAAAGTCGACTTCTATTTAATTCACAAGAGAAAAAAGATTAGTTAAAAGGAAGACACACGAAATAAAGAAAAACAGAAAAACCCAGGAAATTGATTAGTTTTCCAGTAGAATATAGAAGTGGTCTACCTTAGTCGCTCTCAGAATCCGACTCGTCATCCAGCTGAACCACAGAGTTTGTGCAGCTGACTCCACGGCATTCTCCACAAGCTATGGTGCACGTAAGTCCGTGCTTTCTGCATCTTCATCTGCCAGTTGAGCAGTCTTTCTAGCAGCAGCAGATAACATTCAAAATATCCTATGGAGAAGCTGGCTTATTAGTTATGATTGGAAGTAGCCCACCCTCCTGTAACTTCCATTCCCAATCCATTGGTGATAGACCATGGTCTCTGTCTAGACTCAGCTACTCCTGGACTTGGTAGAATGTTCTGTAGGCATGGAATTCAGCTGCTGCTGCTGTTGGGGGAGCACTTTAGCTTGGATTTGTGTATGGCTTGCAGACACTTTTTGCTCATATTTGACAAACCACAGTTTGGTCTAGGTATCAGAACGTTTTTCACTGTACAGGTGAACAAATACCCTCTCACCAGCCGCTGCAACAGCATCATGACTTGACATCTTATCATTGAATACTCTAGCCTCATCCAGGAGCTCTCCTAAATCAAGCTTCTTGACTGTGAGTGATTTTGAGATGTTGAAGGGATGAGATGTTTCGTATCCACAGAATGCATGGGCAAAAAGAATGTTATTACAGACTGTTGTTCCGGTTTGTTTTCGCAGTTGGCCAATAATATTTCCTTCGTCTCGCAGAGGATCATGTTAGGATCAAAGGCTACATGTCTCCCAACCATGCCTTTGCTTCTCCGAAGATGGGCAACATCTTTGGTACTTGGGCCATCAACATAACCATCGAAAATCATTGTACCTAGTGTATGTTTCCTAGCAACAACGCTGACATACATCTCTGCTAGATCTTTTGTGACGACCCTCTGGGGCATGGAAGGCGATGCAAAAGGGATCCACCATCGAGAATGTATTTCACATTTTCTCTTGGCAAGGATGCAGTTTCATTGACAGCAGACCAGAGAAATCCTGCAAGAGTACGTTTGTTGGCTTTTCTGGGGAATCCTGTCGCATCAAACAAGGAGGCAGGTACATTGGCCAGTCCATAGTAAAACATTTCTTCGAGCCTGTTGGTTTCATTCCCAGTGACTTGCACCAACCTTTGAAACAATAACTGCGGATCCACTTGCACCATTTCCTGGCCAATAGTCACTCCAGTTTTTGTCGCCATTGTGACTGCTTGATTGCTTTTCTTGAGCTGGAGATTGACCCGTCATCCCTTGGAGAATGCGCTGACCAATTTCAACAGCTTGGTCAGCATTGACAGATGAGTCTGCTGCTTGGCGCAAAACGGATTTTTTGATGAAACATAGTTGATGACTGTCAAAGTTTCTTTGTGGTCTTTCTCTTGCCTTATTTCAGAAGAATCTTTGTGCTGTTCACTTTGCATCCACTGGTTTGCTGTTGCACAAGCAGGCATAGAGGGAAGCCAAACAAGCCTTTGTCGTTCGCCCATTCCGCGCCCTTTAGTTAGGCCACCATTTGACGTCAGCGTCCTCATCAAAGTTTGCTCAATCACCAGATCACACGACAGACCAGCCCTATAGCGATCGCTTCTCCTTTTCACGTGATGGCCTGCCATGAAATCGTGATAGACTTCTGGGTAGGTTTTGTTCAACTCCATCATTTGCTGTAAGTACAGCCTGGCCGACTTGGTGTAGAGGTTGTGCCCTGAAGCATCAAAATAGGGCAACATTTTGGCAACAGCAGATAGATGGAGCTTGAAGTCTCCAGTTCTCTCAGCCTATATTGCTGTGTGAAGGAGGTGTACCATTTCTTGAATCCATAGCTTGCTCGTTCTACTTGAACATTGTCGTTTGAAATCTTCCAACGTTGTTTTAATGCGTCCTAATACAGGATGTATTGCAGCATCTCTTGCTGTTGTTTTGCCTTGCATCAAAAAGAGCCTAATCAAAGTCATCTGTTATGTCAAGATCTGCAGGATTATGTAGAAGTGACTCTTTTTTTTTTGCTGCAGTTTATTATCCCTTTTTATCGGGAAACTCTGGGCCGCCTCCCCCGGCCGGGCAAGGCGTAGTCGCAGCCAGTGGCGCGCCCAAACCCTACCTACCTAACATTATTTGTGATTTTTTTAAAATTTTTGCTGAGGGAGCAAACCGGAGTACCCGGAGAAAACCCCCGTGACGTTGCCCGAGTCGAAAGTAAATAATATTCGGAGAAACATAACGCCCAGGTGCTGGCTCGAACCCACACCTGTCAGGCACCATTGGTTTCTGGCTTGTGGACAAGGCAAGTTAGTCCCGCCTTAGCCCACTTGGCCACAACGCTCGCTTCTTGACAATCCCCGTTTTCCTTCCTAGGATTGTAATCATTGGACAAAGTGTCAGGATGGAGCAACAGCCATGACATGTTGAAGGAAGTGCTTACAAATATTGCAATCAATGCTGCTTCGACAAGAAAATGTGCTCTAATTGCCCTAGAATAAGCCTTTCCAGCAATGATGTGAACTGCAGAATTTGATGCACAAACTGCCTCTATTGCCTTGTCTTGTCTTGCGTATATGCCCACAATCAATCGTGTTGATCATTATGGC
>CM072516.1:21320145-21370145 GCA_036898135.1 Oncomelania hupensis
TCTCTCTCTCTCTCTCTCGTTCTCTCTCTCTTTCTCCCTCTCTCTCTCTCTCTCTCTCTCTCTCTCTCTCTCTCTCTCTCTCTCTCTCTCTCACTCACTTTCTCTCTCGTTCTCTCTCTCTCCCCCGTTCTCTCTCTCTCTCTTTCTCTCTCACACTTTCTCTCTCTCTCTCTCTCTCTCTCTCTCTCTCTCTCTCTCTAATTAAGAATACATTATAATAACAACAACAACGACAATAATAATAATAATAATAATAATAATAATAATAATAATAATAATAATAATAATAATAATAATAATAAATTCCTTTTGTGACAGTTTTCACATTTTTATAATAGATAGTATTATCATGAAATAGTTTATTATTCCTCATTTATAAGGAGAAAGATCTCCCATAAGCGTATAAACAATATAATAGGCCGTGATCGAAAATTAGATCAAGGCAAAGAGACAGCATAGCATCACAAATTCTGCCCTATTTAGCCAAAGCGAGGCTTTGAAGCTAATGCAGTCAGTGTGTTTTGTTTTCTTTAAAGCTAGAACGATTTATGTTTAATTCACAGGTACTGCCTTTGTTGCCCTACTTACTTACAGCGGCACGTGGAAGCTTATGCTGTCAGTATGTTGGTACTGTAAGCTAGTGCGACCTGTATTTAATTGTGTGAGCCTGTAGCGCTGGAAATGACGGAATGGTAAACACAATGTAATAAGTAACTAGTAATCTCTTAGGGCAAATTAGGCACTGTATAAGTTTCGCATTCTGATCCAGGGTTCAAACTCATTTTACCCCTCTCTGTGGTTTACTGTTGTTTAACTGGAAAAGCGTCTGAATAGTGTGTTACCAAACTACCCGTAGCATTTGTATCACAGTGCAGCTATGTTGTGAATGTCCCGTGACGGTCGCGATTTCATGGGTTGAACTGGGACATTACATTTATGTGACTGTGCCGTTGTATTGTGATGTCTTGTGTGCGACTGTCACGATTATGTTATACGATTAGACTGGGCTATAGGACATACCGTTTAAATGACTGTGCAGATAAATAGTTTGACGTCTTTTTGCGTGACCTTTGTCATTCATCTGAAACGACTAGATTCTACGCAGCGTTGTGACATATAAATCTATGAATTATCAGTTTTTTTACACTACGATGGCACGATTAAAACCCTACTACTACTACTACTACTACTACTACTACTACTACTACTACTACTACTACTACTACTACTACTACTACTACTACTACTTAGTAGTAGTAGTAGTAGTAGTGTTATTATTATTAATATTAATCTTATTATTATTAGTATTTATTATTATTATTATTGTTTTTGTTGTTAGTAGTAGTAGTAGTAGTAGTAGTAGTAGTAGTAGTAGTAGTAGTAGTAGTAGTAGTAGTAGTATTGTTGTTGTTGTTTTTGTTATTATTATTATTATTATTATTATTATTATTATTATTATTATTATTATTATTATTATTATTATTATTATTATTATTATTATTATTATTTCCTGAATATTGATCAAATAAATACAACTGCTGCGTTGTCCCACAATTCGCATTTTTCATTTCAATTCAATTCCAACTTTTCATTCTACAGTATCTACATACAGAATACAGAATACAGAATCCTTTATTGTCCCCACAAACACCTGCAAGGAAATTCTTGGTGCAGCGTCCATCTGCATATAACATCTTTAAGCAAAATATCTTCATGTAGGTCACGCATCGCCATGCAAGCATACGATAAGATTAAACAATGACAAGTGCAACTACACACATTAAAAATAACGTTACTTCAATTTCGTTTTAGTTTCCAGAAATTGTTTGTAAAAGCTTGATTATTTATTTGAGACCATCACAGAAGTGCTTGAGCGGTTGACAGAAAGACCTAGCTCTGTAAAGCACTGACGTCCCAGCTCGCAGCCACACCGGTGGGAATTGAATTCGGATTTGGGGGTTAATATTTCTCTTTTCTCAGCAACCCTCATGGCTTCGTTCAGTGTCAAACCAGTCCATTCTCGAATGTTGTCCTCCCACTTCTTTTTTCTGTCTCCCTCTTCTTCTGCCTCTTTACACCGTGCCTTGCAGGATGCTTTTTTTTTTTTGCAAGGTCTGATGCCCTAGTGACGTGGCCATATCTTCGGAGTTTCCGTTTCTTCACCACTATGAGCATGTCATGTTATCAGATTCTTTCAATAAACTTTAAACTTTAAGCCAAAGACCTTTATCACACGTGTTTTATACAAACCTTTGGCCTCCCTTATTCCGCTCGCCAGGAGTTACTTTCTAAACATAAAGCTGTTAAAATATACTGAAGCTGCAACCCTAGCTTTTAAAACTATTTTGAAGCGATGAATTCTCTGTTAAAAAATTTTTTTAAGTTAAATTCATTCCCATTTAGCCTATGTGGCCAACCAGCAAAGTGTTTTTCGCATGAAGTTGTTTTTTATTGAATACTTCATTCAGGCGTTTTCTCAGGCTTCGTAAAATCAGTCCCTTGATTTTTCACCAGGCTAAGCCGATACACTGACGAGCTGAACACGCATCGAAATGGTCGTCTGTATCTGTGGTGCAAATTCAAACCCTGCAGAGAATGGGAGATAACTCTTTTCTATCATTCCCGTATTCCACGGAGGGTAGCATTTATTAGGCTATGGAGTTTATCCAAGGTGCTATCAATAAACTTCAGGCCCCTGTCTTTAATCGAGAGACATCTTTATCACTTGTGTTATACACAAACACGTTGTATCTCTCTGTAGAACGTTGGTGTGATGTGTGCGTGGTTCGCGATATAGTCTACTACAGTGACGGGATGTCGGATAGCGCAGTGGTTGGAGCACTCGCTACTGTGTCGCAAGTTGAGCACCGTCCAGTGCGGTTAGCACTTGGATGGGTGACCGCAAAACGTGAAGCGACAAATAACAACGCCCCCAGTTGACTCAACTGTGACTGAGTATCTACTCTCTTACGGGTGGGGAAGGTAAAGCAGTGAGGGAGAGAGATGGGCATCACCCTCATTACGCTGGCCCAAGATAAGTGTGATCTCCAACGTCACGCTCCCCTACGGCCACAAGGCTATGGGACTACCTTTACCTTTTTTTTTACAGTGACATCTTCATGTAATCCCTCACATACATGCTACGATTAATGTGCCTGTGCTAACAACATCAGTTTACTACTTTCTGAAAGGAGGGAAGGCGGTTTGAAGTAAAAGAGAGGGGGGAAGGGGTAGGCGTGTTCACATTGGAGAGAAGGTTGTAGTGTTTTCGTTGTGTTTTCGTGTCATTAGTTTATTTCATTATTGTTTGTGGCTTCGCTGTAGTTTATGCATTTAAGAAAACAAACACAATCTTTCTTTGGAGTTAACTTTTGTAATGGCCCCTTCTAACACTTTGTTCTTAGGGTTTGTTTTAGTTCTGTCAGTAAAGCTTGTCTTAATTTGTGTGTTTGACAAAATAATGTATTCTTGAGTATTGTTGTTGTTGTTGTTGTTGTTGTTGTTGTTGCTGTTGTTGTTGTTGTTTAACCGACATAAGTTAAACGTGTGCGTTACTTCTTGCAGAAAAGTCCATTTCACCCTAGAGTAAATTAAGTAGCTGAATTAACTGGGGGACCATTTGGTACTACCAGCACAATGCCTGTTTTCCACAGTACCACATACAAATGAATTATTCACGACCTGCTGCGCTATACATGTTGCAAATAAATGCACACTGGTAGGAGGGCGACGAGGAGTGACAAAGTCGGAGAGAAAGAAGGAGACGAGAAGGGACCAGAGAAGATTGTTTAGTTTACAGATACGAAAGAGACGTAGGATTGACAGAGGATGAGAGGGAAAATTTGAACACAAGAACGAAACGCTTAGAGACCGGAAGGATTGTAAACGAGTAGGTATTGGAGAAGAAGAAGAAGAAGAAGAAGAAGAGAAAGAGTACCTGATTAAGAGAGAAAATGTGGACACCCCCCCCCCCCCCCCATCCCACCCACCCGAGGATTGTTGATAGAGGTGGAGGAGAAAAAGAGGAGGAGAGAAGACAGGAGGGAAGGATCGCGAACAGGTGGACCTTACCGTCTGCCAGGTGTGTTGTTGATTCGAGCGGTGTTGTTCTCCAGGCAAGGAATGTGTGACGGCCTGGTTTAACGCCCCTTACGATTTATTTCCCCCCAAGATAAAGTATTTTTAAAGATGAACTTTTGGATTGAAATCTTGCCGACTGATACACCTTCTCATTTCACTGTCTTAAAATAATATTCCTCTTTCTCACCAAGCACCCCCTCCTCCTTCTGCCCCCTCCCTCTCCCCCCACCTTTTTACTTCCCCTCCATCCTCATCTTGCTGGTATCATCTCAAAAGAACGCACGCACAATATACACACATATGTTCACACACATACATTCTCATACATTCACACACACATACACCCACACATACATATATACATTCATACAACCCATTCACACACATGCGTTCAGGCACTCACTTTTAAGAAAAAACATATAGGATCAAGCCTTGGCAACAGGCCATTCTCCAAAAGAATCGGCCTTCCCTTGAACATGCAAACTGAGTTTCAGAGTTATATCAAGCATAGGGATTGGCCTCAGTTGAGCTCTAGTCTGTGCACGCATGCATCGCATGGACTTTAAAGATCCTGATGATCATATCCTAGGCGGGTGAGTACACCCAGCACGCACTAGGTCCTTTCTCCCCATCTCTGTCGCCCAGGATAGTGCTGAGTCATCTGGACGTCAGACTTTGCGCCTAAAGGTTGCAAGTGGGAACCTCGGGTGGCCTGAGTTAGATCTTTTTTCGACCAGTGCCTTGAGCGGCTCTTGAGCTGGAAAAGCGCTATATAAAATTAATTTTAAAAACACAGTCTCTGACATCTAGATTATGGTCGGCATCGTTGCGTTTGTAGCATTCCGTCTGTGCTTGAGGCTGCGGTTCACTGGGTATGACGTTGACCTCCGAGGTATATTTATGCGCGGGGATTTAAACCAGTTCGTTACACCAACCACCTTAGGCTGAGAAGAAAAAATAAACTCTGCTTCATCTTCCAGTGGTTGTAGTTACAGCTATAGCAGTGGTATGGTGCGTGGATTACTACTACACATGGATGTTGCATTACTATCAAGTCTTTGATCGCACCAGTAAGACTTACATTCAAAACTTATATTATCTCTGAAATAGTGATATTTCTGTGATATTGGCATTTATGAAAGCACATATCAATCGTAGTAATATTTGTTACAGGATATATAAAAAAGTGATATTTGCAACAGGACGAAGGGGTGGTATTAATATGGTGACAACACATATGGGTTGAACTGATGATTGTGACATGATATGTTAGATTTAGTGATGTTTGATACCGGAAATATGGTCAGTAAGGGTATTTTTGACATATGTGACGCCACGTGTCGGGGATAATGATATTTGTGACAGGACATATGAAGGATGGTAATATTTGTGACAGACCATAATCAATTATCAATTACTGTGGTGATATAGATGTTTATGATGATACTGTTATCTTCCAGAAATAATGCCTGGATGTAAAACGTCAATCATGCCAATACTTTTGTTCTTTATTTTTTTCTTTTAGTTAAACCGATTTGATAACGCTTTATCTGTTCAAGCAATAAGCTGGTGTCTTGGGCAGGCTTGAGTGACATCTTCTGTTTTGACCAGCGCCTTTAAGCAACTTTTTGAGCTGTTAAGCGCTGTATAAGAAAACAGTTATAATTTTATGTTAGACTTTATTCAGTTTCACTTCAATAATTTATTTTAACGTCTATTCACATACATAGGTGATGACAGACTAGACAGGCCATTGGGACAGAACATATCAATTACAGTGCTTTGTGTTAGACATTATACGTTTCATATCAACTTCAATGCCTATTTGCTGCCGGTACCAGGGATAAACTTCACTGATATGTACTAGTAGGCCTACTGGCATCATAGCTCACATACAATATAGTATGCCTACTACACTCGTATAGCTAATCTTTATACCTGTATATATATACGCTCATCTTCAGTGTCCGCTAGTGCTAAGTGATTGGTATAAAGTGACACACACCACCATAGTGCTAAACAAGCTGATTATTGCTAGTACTGGTTATTTCATTAGCCCTGAGATTGTAGAGCACAAAACCCCACAGGTACTGTTCGCTTCTCATCTGGAGAGTTAATGCTTGTTACTTTCTTTTCTTTTATCACCGATGACTTGAAAAATGAACTAGTCAAGTGAAATTTGAGAAGGAACATTTCCACTGCGACCCTTTCTCGAGAAGTGCACAACAATTGTCTTCTTTATAAGCTGTTATTGTTTTAGTGAATCTTGACGGGTTGTGATGTTGGAGAAATCAACGTTCTTCGTTGTGATAACTTGTGTTTTCTCGTATCATCAGCGTTTTTGGTGAATAGTTAATGTTTACATTATAGCCTATATGATACATACATAAGCTGGCGTGAAAAAGGATATCTCAAACTTCTCCGTACAGCTTCACTCCAACAGCGCTTCTTTATGACCCCCAAAAGAAATTACAGCAGATGAATGAATGTTTTCTGCCCGAATGGGTCTTGCGTGTGTAACTTATTCTCATATTCCTGTGTGGTTTGGGAGTGTCATGTTCTCGCCTCGTTACACAAGGTAAGTTTGTGTTTTCTGCTATCAATTATTTTCGCTGGCAGGCTTGGTTAATGCACATATTTTTTTAAAATGCACACCCAATTTATGGCATCACCCGCGAGTATATAGCGCTCCTACTGTGTGCATAAGTGTACACTGCTCGCTTAAATGGTATCTACATGTATGCATTATTGATTCCCATTTTAAATGCTTTGATGTGCGTGACCTTTCTCTTAAGTGTTTGTCATCGACGTGTTTCCTCACCCATCCCCCTATCCTTTCGCTTTCTCTAACTTCCCATTGCCCGTTGCCTCGAACTCATTCCTCCATGGCTGGTCTTTCTGTCACTATCTCTGTGTTTCTGTCTGTCTTTCTGTCTGTCTCCTCCTCCTATCGGTTTTTTTGCCTGTTTTCTCTAACTCATTTCTTTCACCATTGCGATTCTCTCTCTCTCTCTCTCTCTCTCTCTCTCTCTCTCTCTCTCTCTCTCTCTCTCTCTCTCTCTCTCTCTCTCTCTCTCTCTCTCTCTCTCTCTCTATATATATATATATATATATATATATATATATATATATATATATATATATATATATATATATATATATATATATATATATATATATATATATATATATATATTTCTCGTCACTTGTTCTCCCTAGAGTGACTTCGTTTCCACTGACCTTGCCAAGCACCATTCTCGTTCTCACAAGCTGTCTCCCTCCCCTCCCTACCCATGCTCCCCTTCCTTTTTCGTAGCTGCCTTTTGGCGTCCCCCTTGTGCGCACACTCTTTGAATGGATACATGCGCGACACCAGTGAACATCATCATCATCGTCATCATCATCGTCATCATCATCATCATCGTCGTCGTCGTCATCAATATCATCCATCATTATCGTCGTCGTCGATCTACATCATCATCATAATCATCATCATCTCAGTGAAAGAAGCTGTTTCGTTACAGTCATCGATGGGCGTGTGACGTATCTGTTTCTGGTTAATAACGCATACCTGAGCATGCAGCCTCCGCGCACATGTTGCGATGCAATTGTGGTATAATTGGGATGTAGCCTGGGGGACCTAGAAAAAAATATGCTATGACCCTAAACAAATTGTTATAGAAAAGATTTTCACTGCATTATGACGGCACGATCAGTCGCTACTTCCCATAAAAAATCGGACACAGTTGGTGCGCGGCATACTTTTTAGGGGCTATTTAAAGGTCACGGTCAAGGTCACTGTCCACAAAAATCGTTAGAACCCTATTAAGTAGCACCTCGTTTGAAAGGTAATAAAAATGCATTGTCGAAAACGTTATAATAATTAACGATACTTTTAATTGGTTAAAGTTAATTATGTAGAAAGGTTATGTAAATGCTCTATGAGACAACAGATAAAATAATAAACAGTGAACAATATGAACATATTAATTACACTGCAAACCATTGTACTATGTAGTCAGTTTCTTTAACTTAATATGATAACGCAAAACCACACAAGGATGACTGAACATTTGTGCTCCAATCCTGCTACACTTCATCGGGATGGGGTGGGGGAGTGTTGCAGCAGCTAAGACCCCTGCACTCCTTGCAGGCAGGAGAACAAAGAAGCCTGTATCTCCTGCATGAACAGCGGGATTAGGCATCACAATTTCCCGAGCATGAGCATCGGATTATCTTCAGCAGCTTTGGTAGAGCAGCAGGAAGCAGGGTTGTACCTGGCAGTAGCATGCTGCCCTACAGCTTCCATCCACATGTTGTTGGGCATGCGTCCTGCTGCTTGCGCGTTCACTCTTGTACTTGCCAGGAGACGCGATGACTGTGAAATCGTGCAGCCGCAGACGTTGGGTGCAGCGTATTTACCTGAACAAAGGTTGTTCCAAGGGCCACTTTCCTACAGAAGGTGCGATACCTCAGTTCGTCTATTCTATCATGTTCTTTGCCACCATATAGGAGTACAAGGGCTGTCTCTCCTGCTGCTTCTACTTCTGTCACTGAAGATGCCTCCAGAAAAGTTTTGGCAGCCTTTTAAAAGCAGGTGCTGGACCTCAATTTTGTGAGATCTACAGCCTTGCCAATGCCAAAGGACCTGGACGTGATGTCACAACCTATAATGGCCTGCAGAACTAACATGAGATGACGTAGCGGGAACCAAAGGACATCAACAAGTCGTTTTATGTCCCACACTTTCTTCTTTTGCTGTTGTTTGTCTGAATAGAAGTAGACATCATGGTCTTCGGCACACAGGTAATATATCAACAACACTAACAGGTCCGTGTCTTCACCTACCACGGCCGCGCTCTTGTGTTTAGCTGCCTGTTGAGCTGCCAGGACAATCTGCAAGTCAGCGTCTGACTTCGCTTATATGACTGTGCATGTCCGCTCCAAGCATGAACCAAGGAGAGAAATAAATCTCTGCTTGTTCTCCTTGTGTGCAAGAAATACTTCCTTAGTAGACAGCAGGGCCATGTCAGGAGTAAAATGAACCGGTACTCCTTTCATTCCTTTTGTGCGTCTTATATGGGTCATATCCTTGGTTGAGGGTCCAGACTCATATCCACCAAAGACTACCACGGCATGGGGATATTGGCTATTTACATAACTGACTTAAAAGTCAATAATGCTTTGGAATGTGGAGCCCCGCTTCCAGGGTGCTTGTACTCGTTGTAGTAAGGAACCTCCGTCCACAACATACTGGAGGTCGCGGGGTAGAAAACACATGGGAGGTTCAGACACCATCTTCCACAGCTCATCGGCCAGTGATGCCTTGTTTGGTAGTCTCATTATTTCTGGAGATTCAAACAAAGATGATGGATAACTGCATAGCTCGTATTTGAATATTTCTTGTTCTTCCCCGCTCATTTGACCTTGTGATGCAGTAATAAACCGTTGAAATAGCAGCTGTGCGTTGATGTTGACGGGTGCTCCGACCCCTTTATTCGACTGCCTGGTGGCCAGATTCCTGACTTGTTCTTTCCTTGTAAATTTAAGCTCACCAGCATTCTGTCCCTCTAATGACCGGATTATCTGTTCTCCAATCTTTTTTTTTTTTGCCTCTTGGGCGTTAACAGTGAGGTCAGCAGTCACTCCTGTGGCAATGTTTCTGAGCGTAGGGTCTTCCGAAACTGGGCTCCTTTCTTGAAGATAGGCGCCTATCTTGACCATATCTTCCATATCTTTCTGAACTCTTGCTTCTCCAAGTTCTGCATGTTCATCACTCGTTGCTCGCCGAGTACCAGTCAATTCCTGCATGGCATGGTTAATACCGGCACATGCAGGCAGCGACAGCACCCATTTTGCTCGCTGAGCCTCTGTGATACATCGGGTTCTCGTAAGACCTGTGGTCTTCGCACTGCGCATTAGGGTCTGTTCAATAACAAGATCGGAGGATAATCCAGCCCAATACCTGTCAGACCTCCGAATAACATGGTGACCATCCATGAAGCTTTTAAAAACGTTGGGGTTCACTTTGTCCAGCTTATTCATCATCTGTAGGTACAGGTAGACTGATTTGGCATAGAGGTTGTGCCCAGTGGCTGCGAAATACGGCAACATCTCATGCATGGTTGACAAGTGAAGCAGCCAGTTACCAGTTCTCTCAGCCTTGAGAAATCGCTTCAGAATGTCAACTGTTGTCATATACTGCAGACACAGCTGGCATGTTTTTCTGGTTAGACCAAGTGACATTTTCTGTCCGTGAATCCGTTTGCTCATACGTTCCAAGCAAGGGCTGTCTTTCAGGTTCTCTGCTGTTATTTCGCCTTTGAGCAGTTTGGCATGAGTGTGAACAACAGCATTCATGTCTTCAAAGTCGTTTACCGCCTCTCCCAACACTTCTGGCAGATGAGACTTCCTTTAAAAATAATATATAGTGATAATTCACAGTATCCTCGAACAATAACCTCTTTAGCACATCGTCTTGCTTTAAATTCTTGGAGGACAAAATATTGCAAGGATATTGTTTGCATTTGCAATGAAAATTTAACTATAAATCATATCATTCATGACTGCAGTGTAATAACACAATATATTCCACAGAACATTCATAATGTTCAAAATAAAAATAGTAAATATTGGATAACCATCGCTAAATCTATAATTTATAGTCCTGTAGGACATTTGTTATAAAAATTGCAAGTTTATTCTGATTACTTCGTATTATATGACAATCTCACAAAATTGACTTTTCTGTCAATGCACATTTCGCAAGTTTGACATGTTCCATAGTAAGTTTATTTTATTTTATTTAATTTTTTAAAAGAGTTTTAAAATATTGTTTGAATACTTAATGTTTATTTAATTTTATTTCATGTTATGTTACTTTACCATTTTGTTTAAATGTTATTTCCTTTCCCCCATCCATGTAGCGCATATCCTTTTCCCCCACCTTCCTTTTATTTTCTTGTCTAAAATCACTTCGGTGAATAGACGTTAAATGAAATAAACAAACAAACAAACAGATGAGACTGGACAGGTTCCCAAGGTACATCACAACGCCTATCTATGTCACTGCTTGATGCTCCATCAATAAGTACAACAGAGGCATCAGTGTCCTGAGCATCGTTGCTGTCGCTGGGTTTTGGTAATTTTGGAAGAGGGATTTGCAGAAGGTCTGCAATAAGAAGGGCATGCAGGGCCGTGTCTATCGTGATGTGTGCACGCACTGCACGCTCCACTGCATCACCATTTAAAATTGCTGACACTGAATTTGGGGCGTACACAACACTAAACAGACATGACTTTCTGTAAGCCAGAATCTGCCATAAGGTGGCCAATGCAAGCCAGAAAACTTTTCTGCAGATGGAAGGGTCCAAGTCGCAAGATGATTGACCTAAGATGACTTTCTTTCGGTTCACTTTGTATCATGTCAAGAGCCTTCCATCAGAGAGGCTGGTCAAATGTCAGAACTGCAGTTTTGTTGTTTCTTTTTGCTTCAGAACAAATATAGTGCAGAGTGGAGAGTATGCATGTTCTGTTTGTGGGGTTAAGGTCGATCATGGGTAAAAACAGAACAGAGGACTGCTCAGGAAAAGCACCTTGGTGTACAGCCTGCATTACTCCAGACCAAGAAGGTCTGTCTGGCTTAAGCAGCCAGCAGGACTTCCAGAGTAACTCAACTTCCATTGTTGGATCCTGCACAATTTGTGTTTCAAGTCTTTCCAGCTTGAGACTTTTCAGACCACCTGTTTCTTCTCTGTTGAAATATTTGATTTCAATTTTAGCCTTTCTTACTATTTCTTCAGATCTGATGTTAGTTCGTCTCTTAACCATCAGCTTGCCATGCATCATTGGCGTCACAGTGGCGATGATTCCCATCCCATGGAATGTGTTGTAACCGTCAATGGTATTAGTGTTATGGTCCAGATTGTCGGCCATGTACTGTGCAAAATGGCCATCGGGAAAGGTAGTGCTCTCAGCATGGGTTGGGAAAATGGCTGGCACTCATTTCACAAATCTTTATTTCGTCGTACGAGGAAGAAAATCCAAGTGCATGAAGGTTTTCATTAAAAAAAACTTGGAAGCAAAGAGATGGTGCACCTGCATGCCTAGTCCCAGAGGCAAGGGACACAAAAACATCCTTGGGCGAGCTGCTTACATTATTACTTGTCCAACTGATGCAATTTTCAGATCCGCTTTGCCACAGAAGATAATGCTCAACAGTAGCCTTAGAGACTCTGGAACAAACTACAAATTAAAGCTTAATGACTCAATGTCGTCCTGACTGGGGTATGCATCACGTGACGCTGCTACAAACTTAATGTCACTTTTAATAAGCTCTGCAGCTGCCTTGAGTATCTGTATCCTCTGGGCCTCCTCGTCGTTACCTTGTCTGGCATAAAACGAGTGCAGAATAGAAGAAGCAGTTTTTTTGCACGTAACAACGTTAGCCTTCCCATCCACACAGTCATGTGAATATAACGTCATCGCCAAAGTTTCTTTAATTCGTGTTTCATCTTGGGATGGCTGTATGCTTCATCCCCTCCATTGAGATCATTATTAGTTATCTGTTCATCGTCATTTTCTTCAAGAAAACGCTCAACTTTCTGAAAGGCCTCAGCCAAGGTTTAATTTTTTCGGCGGCAACGTTTTGCTTGCTGATTCTGCTGATCTGAAGCAGTTTCCCGAGGTCTCTTCAATGAGTGAAATCGACTATTACAATCTTTGTGATACACTGCATCTGTAGCAACTAAATCATTAACAAGTTCCAGTCTTGCAGTGACCTTTTGTGCCCAGTCATCATTACTGCGCTTTGCACAAGCCATGTGAAGAGTTTCTTTATATTCTAATGTTCGAACTGTATACCACTCATCTTTTGGTTGTAGACGCCTTTTTCAGTTTTGTCTACAGTTTTTGAACAAAACAAACAGCTGTTCTTGAAATCAAACTGCGCTGTGCTTGACCTACTAGACCGTGAACTTGATTCTGAACTAATGTTGTTCATGTATGTCTTTATACTTTTTGGGTTAGTATAGTTGCGACGACAAGCAACGTGTACAAAGTCACCCTCAGTGATCTCTAATGAATCTCCTCTTGTTTTTCTAGCAAGCAAAATACTAGAAATTCTTTTTTTGGTCGGATAAATGATGGCGTCATCTTGGTTCCTTGATTTTCGGCAAATGCCGCATACAGCTTCAGAAACCCTGGTGACAATTATTACTAAACAATCTAATAACTGAATTCTTTGAGCTTATCTATATAAGACTAAATCGTAAATAATAATAATAATAATAATAATTAAAAAAAATTAATGTATATAAAATTTTGACATTGTTTTGCCTACCATACATTCACGTTTAAGTAGCCCTGGTAACAAAATATATATTACTATAAAATCTAAGAAATGAATTCTCTGATCTGAGCATATTGAAATAATACTAAATCGTAAAAAGGAGAGAGAAAAAATATATAATTATTACATTGTTTCGCCTATTATACATTTATACTTCAGAAACCCTGATGACAAAATGTATTTTTTTTAAAAAAATCTAAGAAATGAATTCTCTGAGCATATCGACAAAAGACTAAATAGAAAAAAAATAATGTATACAAAATTTTGAGATTGTTTCGCTTACCATACATTCAAACCTATTGTTCTCTAAACACCGCCAGTTCGGTAAAACAAAGGTGTCAAAGGTCAGAATGACGGCACCTGCGACCCACTTTTGTGGAATGCATGCAGTGCGATGTGTGGTAAACGAACAGCGTCAAACATGGAAAATAACGATTTGCAAAAATTATTTTAATATATTTCCCCTACTTTCCTGTGGGCCGATTTTGAACCATAAGCTAACCCAATTATTCTCTACCCGATGCACTAAGTTTTGCTTCTATAACAATTAGTTTTGGGTAGCCGATTTCCCCCTCTAGAGTAATGCTCGCCTTCCTGGCTACACCTATAGAAACAGCTGCCCTGTACACTACAACACCGCACGAAGCATGCTCTTGTAGCATGGATATTATATTAAGACTGCAAGCATCATCATCATCATCATTATCATCATCATCATCATTAAACGTAAAGCCTATCTCCGAAGGAGACTCTTCTGATGTCCGGTTGAGGATTTCCATTGGCCAACAGTCGCGATTAATTTTCACGTAGCTTACATAATATAGCTTCGATTTGTGTTAGTGTAGCCTACATGATGTCGCTTCCACCTTTTAAAGGTGTCCTATTGATTATGTATAGTTTCGAGGAGGCCTTACAGTTGCGATTAAGAGAGGCGTGGAAAAAGCAGTAAATATCTTGAAGAAACCTTTTTGAACATAAGGTTAAAAAAATGTATTCAAACCCATTTTCAGTAATTATTTCGAAGAGGTAGCAATAGAGAGAGAAATATAGACCACAAACGAAGAATTTTTTTTTGAGGGGGGAGGGGGGGGGGTGGGTTTGACTGAACCGAACAATGGACCAGAGGCACATTTAATGTTTTATACAACCGTGAAACAGGCTATCTCGAACTTCCCAGATTTAAGGATGATGCGCGTGTGTTTGAATATTCTGCTTGCAGCGTCACCTGCCGTCACGTCCAAAGGTAGGTCGTTGAAGGTTGAGTGCAGATGGAGTGGCACCCCCCTTCTAAAATTTTGCAGCGGGAGTAGTGGTCCTTGACCTAGATCTTCAAAGTAGGAGAAGCGCTTCGATTTATGGGGTTATTTATTAACAGAGAACAGGCGCATTAACCCAGAAGAATGGACCTTCGGCAAGAATAGTGACACGTACTTCTGCGCTACATGTCCGCTATCGGGGATCCGCCAAATTCTTGCCGAGGGTCCATTCTTCTTGGTTAATGAACCTGTAAACAGAGTAAGCAAAGAGAATCATGATTCTTATTATCTGGAGCTAAACTCATTGTGAAATATTGTATGTGTGTGGGGGAGAGGTGTGTGTATGATTGTGTGTGGGTGTGTGTGTGTGTGTGGGTGGGTGTGTGTGGGTGTGTGTGTGGGTGTGTGTGGGGCCTTGTTTACACAGTATTATCTGGACAAAGTAGTGAACATCTACATAACTTGTATTGACATGCCTACTTGTTTTGACGTCAGAACAATGATCCGTTAGGGTCGGGTTAGGGTTCGAACACTTCAAAGTACTTAAAAATGGGGACGAAATATGACCCATTGTCAGAACAACGTAGGTGGCGTTTCGTGAAAGTCATGATAATACTGTGTAACCTCGGCAGCTGTGCGCGCGCGTGTGTGTGTTTGTGTTTTAGGACTAAACTGGGGTTATAACTTCTTGCGCTTTTATACTATCTTATTTTCCTCTGCTTTTTTTTCTTCCTTCTTTACTGTAATTGTACAATTCAATTAACTGCTTCTCTTCCTCTTCTTCATACTTTCTTCCTCGATCCTTCTATTCGTTCATCGAGCTATTTTCCTTCTTCTTCTCTTCTTTTTCTTCTTAATTAGCACCGCCTCTTCTTCGTCAAGCGGAACATGTAGGCCTACTATAGGAAGTCTAGACTTCTAAAACAATGATTTATTTAGTACTCTCATTGCTATACAATTAGTCTTGCTGGTTTTGTGCACACGGGACTTCGAGACGTTCTTATGAATTTTCCATAGTATAGATTACAACGCCAGCAGGTCCCTATACCTGCATTGTTTTTTTTTCTGAAGAGTCGGTGTCTTCTGCTAAAACTGATAAGCAGTAAGTAGCAGGCTGTTTACAGCGTGTCTTGAGCAGCTCTTTGAGCTGGAAGTGCGTTGCCTAAAAACAAGGACTAAGCTATTACCAACTTCAAGCGCGCATGTATTCAATATCCTAACATAGTTATATAAAATTTAAAAAATACAAATTGCCCTGAGACACTGCACCCCTACTACTTAAGATGAGAGTATAAAACGATGTCTATAGTCCGTGCACGCAGGTATTCCATCATACGGACTTTAAAGATCCTGACGCTGTTGTCCTAGACTAGACGAGCGAGTGCCAGATACACAAATACACCCAGCATGCACTAGGTCCTTTCTCCACGTGTCCGGTCGCCCAGTGCGGTGCTCAGTAGTCTGGGCGTCAGACTATGTGCCTAAAGGTTGCAGGTGGGCGGTTTAAGCAAGATCCTGTATCCACCAGCGCCTTGAGCAGCTCTTGAGCTGAACACGCGCTATACGAGACTGATTAAATAAAGAAATATTTCATTATGCCGCTTAATTTTTAAGGAGAAATAAAACTGGTATCTTATAAAGTTACGATTTATTTTAATCGTTCTTACATATTTAATCGTTCTTATAGAGCGCTTTTCCAGCTCAAGAGCTGCTCAAGGCGCTGGCCGATACAGGATCTAAACTTTAGTCGCCAGAGTCGCCCACTTGCAACCTTTGGGCGCATATTCTGATGCCCAGACGACTGAGCACCATCCTGGCCGACTGGAATGGGGATAAGAGACCTAGTTGCGTGCTGGGTGTATTCCTGTAGCCGGCATTCACCAGTTTAGTGCCTCAGCGTCAGGATCTTTAAAGTCCGTGTGATGGAATGCGTGCGTGGACAGACTAGACCTCGGTGTATGCTCTCATCCGTGGTAAAAGGCTTGAAGAAAGTACATAAAATTTGACCTTCGGCGAAAACTCCTTCAGTGGGCTGAGATGTTGACAGTGGGCTAAGATGTTGACAGTGGGCTAAGATGTTGACAGTGGGCTGAGATGTTGACAGTGGGCTAAGATGTTGACAGTGGACTAAGATGTTGACAGTGGGCTGAGATGTTGACAGTGGGCTAAGATGTTGACAGTGGGCTAAGATGTTGACAGTGGACCTAAGATGTTGACAGTGGGCTAAGATGTTGACAGTGGGCTAAGATGTTGACAGTGGGCTGAGATGTTGACAGTGGGCTAAGAACCCTTTGGGGTCATGAGCAATCTTGCCACTGTAGATTGTTCTAACCTATAAAGGGAAAAGTGAAAGCCCCAGTTGAAAACCTGTCTTGCCTTTGTAGGCATGACTGATTCACTGCGGCAACAGTACCCCCGTTGGAGTGCCGGGGGTTTCAGTATAAATAGTATCCCCAGTTTCTGGAAATTTAGTGCTTTAAATTCCCACTGTCGCTGTCTTCCTCATTTGCTCTTTCCCATTCCTGCTCTGTCCTATCACTCTGCTATACTATCTTCTTCTTCGCTAGATCAATGACCTACCTTTTTTCTTGAAAACTCTTCCTGGACAAGACTCCTTGTTTGTGTATGAGGTCTGTTGGATCAGCTTGGGAGTGTTAGACGCTTTCTGCCGGGTGGTCACTAGGGCTTCCTATGATGTTATTATTTAGCACTATAGGCATTTTATATGTATGTGTTTTGTTGATGACTTGTAATGATGTTTGTATTCTATTTTGTTTTTGTAATCGGGGGTTCGAGTAGTTGGGGTAAAGCCTCAGCCGTCCCCTGCGTGGGATGTCTTTATTGTAAAGTAACTGGCCGGTGGAGGGCATTCAATTTTCCCACTAGGGTTGTTTCGGCAGATCTTTTATGCGGATTGGGGGTTGTCCGGTCCTGATTTGGCTCGGAAGAGTCCGCTGGACCTAAAGCAACAATCAATCAATCAATCAATCAGTGGGCTAAGATGTTGACAGTGGGCTAAGATGTTGACAGTGGGCTAAGATGTTGACAAATAAAAAGGTTTGCAGTCTAGACCAATTTTTTTTAAGCCTTGTTCTGATCCGAGTTGTAATACTTCTTTGTTTAAAAATTACGGCTGGCAGTATTTAAAGATCGGCTGTAGCCAAGTCGAAAGATCGGATATATTCAAGTCGATCCTGAGCTGCAAGCTGCTTAGTACTATCTTCGCCGGTGGCTGGCACACTGCATAAGGACTTTGTTTTCTTTGAGTTCTTTAGCCCGTTATTTTTTTAAAAAAATGAAATAAAAATTATTTCCTAGAGTAACCTACATAGGACTCATCTTGAAATACCATCAATGAATCGTCTTATTTCCCAGCGGAGCAGCAACGCTCATTTAATTTAATTTAATATCTTTCCACATCTGTTATTATTAGTCATTGTCAAAAGACCGGCATAATTTAACTTTAAAGTTTGTTGTTGTTTTTTTTAAACAAAGTAAATAATATGTTTGACGTATAATCCGTTTAAATTTCTGCCATAAGAAATTACTACAACAGAAGTGTTTAGAATACATTTTTATCCTCTGTTCTGTGTTTCTGTGTCAATGTAAACTTTGTAGATGTTTGGTTAAAGCTTTGCAGTTTAAAAAATCCACGTTTTGCGTTTCTGTATTTAAAAAGAGGCGTTTAATCAACGTGAGCTCATTTTCTGTTTCAAACCTCTTTGCCTTAAAAACAATCCCCTTCCTTTGTGTAAATAATAACAGGGAGGGGGTATGGATGGGTGGTGAGAAGGAGTGTTTAAAATATTAAAACTAATCTGCTTTTGCTGTTGCTGCATGCATTGCGTTGTTTGCGTAACTCATTCGTGACATAAATCTTCTTGCACTAAGCTAGTGACAGCTGAGGTAACCAGAGTGAAAGAGAACGATAGAGGGTGGGATGAGAGAGACAGAGACAGAGAGACAAACAGACAGACAGACTGACAGAAAGACTGAAAACTAGTATTTCAAAAATACAGGGTGGGCCAATAGAATGTTACCACGTTTTAATTGTACATACATTTTTACAATGAAAACGTTTTCGAGAATTTTCTTCACAGAAATGTCAAAGAAGCACCACATTATCATTTTAAACCAAAGGTTTCCCACTTTTTCACTCGTTCAGTACACAGTTTAATAATTGATTAAATGCTCAATCTACGCTCCTCTTCTCTGGATTACAGTTACAACACGCACATTGAAGCTTGTGATAACATTGCTACACATCTCAAGTGGGATTCTGCGAATTTCATGACGGATGTTGGTCTTCAGGGCCTCAATGGTCTGTGGGTTGTTGTAGTAGCCTACACTCTCTCCTTCATGTACCCTCATAGGAAGTAGTCTGCGGGGAAAAAAGATCGAGGGAGTGGGCAGGCCATGAGTTGTCTGTGCGCCATGATATAAGCCTATCTCCATGAAAAAATTGTTTGAGGAAATTCAGTGAAAAAAAATTGATTAGGTTTGGTATCAAATAATAATTTGGACATTTCTGTGAATACAATTTTCGAAAACGTTCTCATTAAAAAACACAACTTACTTATGATTAAAAAGTGGTAACATTTAATTGGCCCACCCTGTAATTTAATGTATTGGCTGTTCTTTTAAGGCGACCCACTTTGACTACGCCTCCTCCACAGATTCTTTTAACATGCACAGTGAGTGTTGCCCTACTAAATGAAATAAGCTTACAACATCCCCCGTTGTGGTGCAGGGGGTTTCAGTATAAACAGTATCCCCACTTTCTGGAAATTTAGTGCTTTAAATTCCCACTGCCGCTGTCTTTCTCATTTGTTCTTTCTCATTCCTACTCTGCTCTATCAATCTGCTATACTATCTTCTTCTTTGCTAGACCAGTCACCTACCTTTTTTTCTGGAAAACTCTTCCGGGACAAGACTCCTTATTTGTGTGTGAAGTCTGTTGGATCAGCTTGGGAATATTGGACGCTTTCTGCCGGGTGGTCACTAGGGCTTCCTATGATGTTATTATTTAGCAATATAGGCATTTTATATGTATGTGTTTTGTTGATAATTTATAACGGTGTTTGTATTCTATTTTGTTTTTGTAAACGGGGGTTCGATAAATAAGAGAATAGCCCTCAGCGTCCCCTGCGTGGGATGTCTTTATTGTAAAGTGACTGGCTGGTGGAGAGCATTTCAGTTTTACCACTAGGCTTGTTTCAGCAGATCTTTTATGCGGATCAGGGGTTGTCCGGTCCTGATTTGGCTCGGAAGAGTCCGCTGGACCTAAAAGCCATGATCATGTAATGTAATTTAAAGCTTACACACAAAAAAACTCTCTTTGAAAAGTATAGATAAAACAATAAATTCCACAGTGTATGCACCTATTAAAAGCAACTGCTAGCCAGTGTTCTGGTGCTAAAAATAGCATCTATCAAAGCCGGTAAGAGGTAGAACCCATTGTGTACACAAAAGTTGCTTCAAAAGTGTGACGAGCGGGCAATCAAGCCCTGACGCTCGCTGCGCCTAGTCACCCTTTCCACGCACGCCGGCTTAATCCGTCTAAGCCCCGCCCCTCGGGAATCACCCTTAAAACCTCTCACACAACCAGGTTCGTGGTCAGACGCGAGCCTCCAAACTTCGAAGACACAACAACTGCCCGGACACGTCCCATCAACCGGCGACCTCTGAGCTACGGCAGTACTCTTGTGATTCGACCCGTCTTGGTCAAGGTAAGAGAGGAAACTTGCTTTATGTCATGTAGCATACCCATCCCCCGTCGATCGCCCAACATGTTCGTATGTCCTGTTGATATGTACGTTCGCGTTTGTGGTCTTGTTTCGATGTGTTGCTGTGACATGTAATTATTCCTTGTATATACTATCTGCCTTGTCTGTGACTCATGCCATGTTTGAATTTATACTTGGATGCTCCCTGTTAGCCCCATGTGTAAATATCCCTTGCCATGCTGTCCCACCACATAGATTAAAGTCCCCCAGTACAGCCCCTTGCCTGCCACCCCCATTGTCCTGTATCTACCCCATTTACCTCTCCCATGTTCCCACTGTATAAATATCTGCCCCTGTTGTCCGCCACCCCATCTTAAGGCGCCGAAGTTATTATATATTAGCGGCTGCCGGTAAACACCACAATAGCCCCATAGCCATGGTTGCAATTGTTGGACTGTTGGTACGGACCGGGCAACCCTTGACCGGTCCGACCAATTTGAAAATCTGATGGGCACGCGCGCAAACAGGCGCTGCACCCTGGATATATGTTCCCAGCTGATATGGAGTCTGTATTACTTTACAGACGGGCTCCTATGCAGGGCGAATACCCCGGCCCTGTACCAGCTATAAGACGCCAGACCCGCTGCAGGCCCCTGACAACCCAGGGCGTCAACGCGAAGCGTATCCCCCCAGTTTCGCCACTCAGCCAGCTAGCTACGAAAGCTGAAAATCGCACCCTGTCTCGCCACCAGAAAGTTGCACCCCCAAGTCATTACTCAAGAAAGTGACCGACTGACCCGCATTGGCAACCCAAGCTAACTCCTGCCCTTGATCAGCCGACTGTCCAGAATATCCCGGACCAACCACCGCCCTTCGCAAACCGAGCTAAGTTACCATCCCACGAGCATCACAATTCGCAGATACTCTGGCCAAACCCCCTGAACAATCCAGATATCCTCCTGCCCAGTGATGATAGCAGTCCTCAGTCGCCCTAGCATTCCCTAAGGCGCCCACCCAGAATATCTCCAAGATACTCCCAACTATTATTGACAATATCCAATGACTCACCCTTAGATTATTCAACACAGACGACCTAATTCGATTTAATAAAACTGACTAGTTAGAAACTGTAACTGGACTTGCCCTCGTTTGAATTTCCTGACTAGTTGATTCTAGATTCCTTCTCGTCTGTCCTTGGACCATCTTTCATTCTTTAGTAACTCCCAGCCTTAATCTCTTGAATGTCATCGCAAAGTTGGCCTAATCGAGGGAGGCAACACAGTGCGAGGGATTAAGGGCTTATCCTCATCCCCCCAACCCCTTTCTTTGTGACAAAAAGGTGTTACGTTGATAAAATAGACCCTGCCCTACTCCAGGCACCAAAGTCGCAGTCTGGAAGCCCACGTGGTACATTCAGAAATAGTTTTTTTTTTTAAAGTCAACTGTGTTCCGTTATCGGTGTCAACGTGAGGTTTAGGGGTTACTGGGCTCTGCAAAATGGATGCTGTAACCCTCACGCTTTATTCGATGGGAACTGCTAGTTAGTCACCCGCTGAATTACTTTAATAAATTTATTTGTTTAGCTCGGTCTGTGTTAAGGCTGGGATACAGAGATAGATAAAAAAAATGGTAAAAGATCACTGTCACACTAGCTTTCACACGGCTATGAATCATATGTAGTCCAGCCACTTGATAACATTTAAAAATCACACATTTATTTCTTCTACTCTATACAAGATCTTCGATGTGCTAATCTACCTTAAAATGTCATAAGTCAATGCAAATAATTCGATCGCTGATTGTAACGGGCGGATATTTAGTGCGTGTGTATGCAAAATATATCTGACTCCTAAACGAATTAAACGTGCGTGCTAGACTCTCTGTTACTGACACTCCCACAAACGTACGGACTCTTCTCAACACAACAAACACCGACACCAGATATCCGTTCCACGTTCTCAAAATTTATATAAATAATCAACAATAATCCTCATCAATCTTTCACACAAATTCTTTCATACAGATAAACGTAATTCCTTTAAACTTCATATACAAACAAAGAACCATACTGGTTTGGTCACGTCACAACTGAACGACCGAGCTAAGATAGACGACGTCAGGCAATTGCTTGTCCTGGCCAATACAAATAGAACGAAAACACTGTACCTGTTTTAGCCGTTCTCACACAAGCTGGCACTAGACGCCAGAGACGATTCAATACGAGAATGCACGTCGACGGGCGGAGGAGCGTTCGTTAACTCCAGTCCACCCGAAGTAGACAACGTAGTCTTTGGTCAAGCGAAGGGCGTAAAGCTGACCCTCTCCGATGTCTCTCACACGTTGCCTCCAATCTCTCTCCTGTCCCCACCTGGACAGCACGGAGCCACAGCCGCTCCTGAGTAGGCCTCTAGCCCCAGTGGGCCGCTATACGACATACATATTCAAACGTCAATTCTCTGACTCGGATAATTTATTCTTCTTTAGTTTTCACCCTTGGTCACCTCCCTTTGTTCCATCACTGTTTACTTCCGTTTCGTATGCGATCATCACTTTCCTTCCTCCACCACTACTATTCATATCCAGGTAATCACTTCATGAATGAAAATTACTACAAGTAAACATGCTCACGCCTTTCATTCATATTTCATTATCCACTACTCTACAACTATCGCCCCACGTAATTAATAATATTATTACATCAATGAAAAATTATATTCCGTCCTAGTGGACAACAGCTCACCACCTTCCAATACAACAAATGCAATTTCAAAATATACTTATCAGAATCCGACAATCATGGAAACATAGATACCTGTAATCTTTACAGCACAAAATACAACTTCCACTTCCAGACAGAAAGTTCCACCGAACCTATACACCTTGACAAGTTCACAGTGCCTTCTTCATCTGTTAGTTATTCCACAATTTACTTTTTTTTCTTTTCTTTCTTTTTTAACTTTTTTGGCCTACACACACACACTGCTCCACGGGCACACCAGCCTGACACAGAATTTTTGAGTGAGTGACCAATTTTTCCTCTAATTCAAACTTTGATTAATTCAAACCTTCATATCATTGGCTCCCGAATCATAGCCAATCAAAAACACCTACAATAATCGAATTATAAAAAACCCGGAAAAATCCCGTTCTCTACACTGATAGTCTAGGCAGCTGTTATGTCTTCATCGGGCACTGGCTTCGAGATTTCATGAAGATTGGACTACTGTGGTCCGTTTTACTACAGTTCTGAAGAGTAGACTACTGTGGTCCTTTTGCTATCAGTTTGGGTGCACTTCTTCCGTGTTACTTAACTGCAGTATGGTGTGTTTGAAGTCCTTCGTTGAGGTAGCTTCTGGTACACGATGTGTCGTCGTGTAGTTTGGTCCCTTGCCACGCTGTGGGGTCTTGCAGGGGGTTCTCCAGGGTTGCTCCCTCAGCCTTGTGCTGTAGGGGCTAAACAGCCAACTTGGTTTTCCTGTGGAGTTGGGCGCACGGGATAGCTCGCCTGCTCGTCTGTAATATAAGAGACGAAATTCTGCACAACCCTGAATAATCGGTTTGTGCAGAGCGTCTCACTGAAAGCCAAAGTAGCCCTCAGTGATAGCTCCACATCTCTATACATAAGCGACGAACATTCTGCTACGTCCGTGGTCCACTGGAATCTCAACTCTAAGTTTTTATACATACATAAATATAAATCGTGGCTAACTACACACATACAGAATTAATAATAATATAAACATTCACTGGTACAGCCACTGGTCTGCAAACATACATATAGGTTCAACAACAGTGGTTCCGTCAGGTATACAACATGGCGGCGCAACCGGTCGTGTTTCGCCACATGGTCACGCAAATTCGGATTTATAATTCACATCTATGCATGGCAAATTCTACAAACATAATTTCAACAATAATATAAATATATCACGATGAAACAGAAGTATGTTCATTTACCTGTTTGACAAAGTCAGGCCTCGTGGCTACTTGATAGAATTCTAAGATTCTAAAGTCAGGCCTGTTTCCTGGTCTATGAGTGAAGATAGTTCTCTGCTCCGGTCTAGCTGTGTAGACTTCGGTGTCTTTCGTAGCACTGACTTAAGCTATGCTAGGTTTTGACCCAGTCAGAACCGGCTCTAACCGCTCTGCCTGCGTCCCATTGGTTAAAACTTTCAGATTCAAGGCACACAGTGCTGACGTCACTAACTGCCTGCGTCAAGCTCGCAGTGTGTGTACCTCCTATACTGTAATCAGCTGCTGTGTAATACCCTAACTTTCTAAGGTTACAATGACTAAACAAGGCTAAATAGTAAATAGGCAGGGTAAAACTAGTAATCTCGTCACAATCGGAAATGACCTTCAACGGTATTTCATGTCGCGCAACAATGGCTTTAGTTTTTCGGATCAGTTGGGCTGAAGTCGCGTTGCTCAAGGACAGCGCTTCAATATACTTTGAGTAATAGCCAATGACCAGAACGTAACTGATGCCCTGTATCTCGAACAGGTCTGCGGCCACACGGCTATGGCACGGGTGTACCATTAAACATGGGAGATCACTTCTTGTCAGAACAGAAATGGACAATTCAAACTTCGGCTGACGTCGTGTTGCTCAAGGACAACACTTCAATATACTTTGAGTAATAGTTAATGACCAGAGCGTAACTGATGCCCTGTCACTCGGAACAGGTCTAAGGCCACACGGCTATGGCACTGGTGTACCATTAAACAGGGGAGATCACTCCTTGTCAGAACAGAAATGGAAAATTCAAACTGTAGCGGTTTGTTTGCGCGACGAAAACCCACTTTATCATTGTGTAATGTAATAACAATGCCAATTTTAGGAAACCCCCGTTTTGGTCAAAAGGTAAACAAAGCTTTCGAATTGGGGTTCCTTAAATAGTACACGTTTTAGCTGTACATTTTAAAGGAAGCACTCCACCACACTGCCCCCTCAACAACAACAACAACGACAACAACAGCAGCAGCAGCGATCGCGACGACAACGAAACCTACAGCAGAAAAAAAGAATTTAACGTTAAAAGACAAGGGATATACATTTTGACAGGAAACAAAATGCCAGAAAGAAAAAAAAGGAAAAAAGAAGAAAGAAAACATGAAATAAGCTTTGGAAGAAAACAAAACAAAATAAACAAAATGAAAGGAAGAAAAAGCAAGTACACACTCAAATTGAAATAAAGAGAGGAAGAAATATTTAAAGGGAAATAAAGAAAGAGATTACTCTTATATAGCCCACTTACAAGCTCAGAGAGCTTCTCAAAGCGCTGGCCACTACTATCCAGCAATCACAAAATAGTTTGCTGAAGTCAGGATTCGAACCCACGTCGCCCGAGACGCACGTGCGCTCTGACGACTGAGCTATCCCTGCCGCTAATATATAACAAAAAGAAAGAATGAACGAGGGAAAGAGTATAGCACATTTGAAAGGAAGGAGGGAGAACTGAAGAAAGCGATACAAAAGGGGCTTAAGGTGCAACGTTAACATTACAATGTATTTTGCAGTGCACGGTAAACAAAGCATGATGATAATTAATACTCACGATGCTTTGCTGGAGCTTGTCACTGACATGTAAAAGTATGGAGGGTCACTCTCTCTTTATTATCTCTTTTACAATTAGGACCTGGGTTTCTAGGACTGGCTTGTGTATGTGTGTGTGTTATTTGTGCGTGTTTATCTACATATATCTATATATAAACCTGGGAATTGTTATTGTTGCCATATAAAGAGATAATTACAGTGGGTGTTCATTGCTCGAGCGCTATGCTGAGGCTGCTAAGTTTTAGAATCAACCTTGATGCTGTTAATAGCTACGTATATACATTAATTTCAAGATTATTTAACTTCGAAAAGAGGCTATGGTTTGGTTCAAAGTTTGGTTTTTGTTTTGCAGAGGGGCTTAGCGAGCGTTGTGGCCAAGTGGGCTAAGGCGGGACTAACTTGCCTTGTCCACAAGCCAGAAACCAATGGCGCCTGACAGATGTGGGTTCGATCCAGCATCTGGGCGTTATGTTTCTCCGAATATTATTTACTTTCGACTCGGTCAACGTCTCGGGGGTTTTCTCCGGGTTCTCCGGTTTGCTCCCCCAACACAATTTTAAAAATCACAAAAAATGTTAGGTAGGTTGGGTTTGGGCGCGCCACAGACTGCGACTACGCCTTCCCCAGGGGAGGCGGCCCAGAGTTTCCCGATAGAAAGGGATAATAAACTGCAACAAAACAAAAACAAAAAAAAATCGCTATGAATTTTTAAATAGACCTGCGACGCTGAAATGTATAAAAGCTAGTAACATCAATGTTATCATTCAATATTCTGAGTGTTGATTTTCCTCCACGTGCTGGATTGTATTGTTCGAGGTGTTGAAAAGTGTAAACTCGATGGCCTCTTTGCATTAAGCGAAGGTACAAAGAATGTAACCCGAATTTCGTCCGCTTCGGTGAGAATACAACCCGACTTTCGTGCGCTTGGGTGACAAATATTACCGAAAATCCAAATTAACCTTCACCCCCACCCACCTCCAAAAAACAACAACGACCACAGCAACAACAACGTTATCATCAACAACTACAATCAAAGCAAGAAAACAGAGATTTCCTCCAACTATACGACTATAACATTATGTGAGGGACAACTCACCAGGAGAAAAGCTTATGGCCCATCTTAACTTGAAAACGTTCTTCTTTGTAAGAGGATGACAGCAAGAGGCTTTTAGACCGAGGCTATTTGTCTTTGGGAACAAAGCGCCTTGGGTTGAGGAAGAGGGAGGATGGAGTGAAAGTGAGAGTGAGAGTGAGACAGTACGGTAGCAAACAGGGCAGCTGAGCTTCTGGAGGCAAAGACAGTACAGTTTGCAATGCCTGATAGCAGTCTCAAATAAAATACAATACGATACAACACAATAGATCAAAATATAATACAACAATTAAAAAAAAGGTAAAGGTAGTCCCATAGCCTTGTGGCCGTAGGGGAGCGTAATGTTGGAGATCACACTTATCATGGGCCAGCGTAATGAGGGTGAAGCCCATCTCTCTCCCTCGCTGCTTTACCTTCCCCACCCTTAAGAGAGTAGGTACTTAGTCACAGTTGAGTCAACTGGGGGCGTTGTTATTTGTCGCTTCACGTTTTGCGGTCACCCATCCAAGTGCTAACCGCACTGGACGGTGGTTAACTTGCGACACAGTAGCGAGTGCTCCAACCACTGCGCTATCCGACACCCCAATACAACAATACAAAACTTCATTGTCCCAAAAGGAATTACGGCAGGCGCAGAATCACATTTTAAATTCATATACATGATTGTAACGAGTGCATGTATAAAAATCCGTTATTATTATTAATATAATTATTATTATTATTTTATTATTATTATTATTATTATTATTATTATTATTATTATTATTATTATTATTATTATTATTATGAAAGCGCAATAATCCACTTTAACCCACATCACACTCATGGTAAACATTATTACAATCCCCCCATCCCCCCCCTTTCATTCTCTCTCTCTCTCTCTCTCTCTCTCTCTCTCTCTCTCTCTCTCTCTCTCTCTCTCTCTGTCTTTCTGTCCCACACAAACCGATACACAGACATCGCAGCTGAGATAGCCTAGCCAAGCAGTTGCAGGCCTTGTTATCATAGGGTATATCACGCGGCACTTATTGTTTAAAATAGAGAGAGAGGCAGAGAGAGAGAGAGAGAGAGAGGGAGAGAGAGAGAGAGAGAGAGAGAGAGAGAGAGAGAGAGAGATTTTTCGGAGAAAGATTGATGCGCGTTTTTCTAAATACATACCTGTGCGCCTAAGAGCTGGCGTTCAAATATGTACACGCTGTGCATGTGTGTGTGTGTGTGTGGGTGTGTGTGTGTGTGTGTGTGTGTGTTTGTGTGAATGCGTGCATGCTCATACCCTATCAGTTCACGTGTATATACGCGCACGTGCGTGCTTATGTACAAACGCGCACTTTGTGCATGTGTAGGTATGTAGTGTGCGTGTGTAGGTTACATTACATTACATTACATCATTATTGCTTTAGATCCAGCGGACTCTTCCGAGACAAATCAGGACCGGACAACCCCTGATCCGCATAAAAGATCTGCTGAAACAACCCTAGTGGTAAAACTGAAAGCTCTCCACCAGCCAGTCACTTTACAATAAAGACATCCCACGCAGGGGACGCTGAGGCTGTACACTAATTTATCGAACCCCCGTTTACAAAAACAAAATAGAATACAAACATCATTATAAATTATCAACAAAACACATACATATAAAATGCCTACATTGCTAAGTAATAACATCATAGGAAGCCCTAGTGACCACCCGGCAGAAAGCAACCAATATTCCAAGCTGATCCAACAGACCTCACACACAAATAAGAGTCTTGTCCCGGAAGAGTTTTCCAGAAAAAAGGTAGGTGGTTGGTCTAGCGAAGAAGACGATAGTATAGCAGATTGATAGAACAGAGCAGGAATGAGAAAGAGCAAATGAGAAAGACAGCGACAGTGGGAACTTAAAGCACTAAATTTCCAGAAAGTGGGGATACTATTTATACTGAAACCCCCGGCACCCCAAAGGGGGAAACGCGTGTGTAGGTATGTAGTGTGCATGTGTAGGTATGTAGTGTGCATGTGTAGGTATTTTGTGTGCGTGTGTAGCGTGTTTAGTGTTTAATACTCATCGTTTATCCAAAATAATGTTGTCATTTGTCGGTCAACCTATCTATCCACCTAATCTATATAATTTTTTTCCCCCTCATAACTGCCTTACTATCTTTCCCTATTTGCTTTCCTTGCTCTCTGCGTATCTGTAATCTCTCTTTCTGTTTCCATTTCTTCTTTATTTTTCTCTGCGTATCTATCTCGCTTTCTTGTAATATTTCTTCTTTCTTCCTCTCTGCACATCTTTCTGTATTTCTTTTGTTCGTTCTTCTTTCTTTCTTTCTCTCAGAATACTTGCCTTTCTTCCTTTGGTTTTCTTTCTTCTTCTTCTTCTTCTTCTTCTTCTTCTTCTTCTTCTTCTTCTTCTTCTTCTTCTTCTTCTTCTTCTTCTTCTTCTTCTTCTTCTTCTTCTTCTTATTATTATTATTATTATTATTTTCATTCTCTTATCTATGCATCTCTCTCTCTCTCTCTCTCTATATATATATATATATATATATATATAGAGAGAGAGAGAGAGAGAGAGAGAGAGAGAGAGAGAGAGAGAGAGAGAGAGAGAACGAAGTAGGAGGGAGAGAGAGAGAGAGAACGAAGTAGGAGGGAGAGAGAGAGAGAGAGAGAGAGAGAGAGAGAGAGAGAGAGAGAGAGAGAGAGAGAGAGAGAGAGAGAGAGAGAGAGAAAGAGAGAGAGAGAGAGAGAGAGAGAGAGAGAGAGAGAGAGAGAGAGAGAGAGAGAGAGAGAGAGAGATTCCTACTTCGTTCTTTCCGTCGGCATACCTGTCTTTTCCAGTAGGTCTGTGTCAAACCCACCTACCTGCTTGCAGACTAGCGAGTGCACACAGGTGTGACGTGCCAAAGGATGGGTGGTGCTGGTTTTGTGTTGGAAAAATGCTCGCGCACTTTGCTGGGAATTTAAAACGAATTTATCTATGTGGCATCTTTGCAGATAGTAAAGAGGAAACACGGCAAAATGCAACTTCTGTCGAATTAGTGTCAATACTCCTTTGCAACTGCTTGAAACTAATGCAGCTTGTAATGTGATGTAAAGTTCAGCCAAATCACTTTAAATTTATAGGAATTATTTGTCCCCTTAATCTGGATAACACTTTCCTGGAGATAACCTGATAGCGTAGTGTTTGTTTGTTTGTTTGTTTGTGTGACAGTTCAACTGCCAACTATTTTAAGCTAGCTTTATCTCGAGGTTCATCGTCATTTTTACTCCCTCCGTTTATCTCTCTCTCTCTCTCTCTCTCTCTCTCTCTCTCTCTCTCTCTCTCTCTCTCTCTCTCTCTCTGTGTGTGTGTGTGTGTGTGAACGTGTATTTATGTCAAAGTGGGAACTCGACTTTGTTTTTTTAGTCATAAATGGGGTCTTTTGCTCGGACCCCACTTTTTTCCAGGGCCCCACTTTTTCCAAAGTGCGCGGGAGTGCTCTTTTAGTGCATGGGAGTGCAGTTGTAGTGCATGGGAGTGTTTTAAGTACAGAGGAGTGCACTATCCGGGACGGAGAAAATCCAGTCAATTTTCGGAAACATTTTGAAGAAAGTTCGACCTATTTCGTCGCTCCTAGGAGACGAACTAGGTCAACTATTTAGACGGAACTTTCCTCGACGATTAGGGTAAGGCAGTGCCTCGACGATTAGGGTAAGGCAGTGCCTCGACTATTAGGGTAAGGCAGTGCCTCAAAAAGGGTTAGGGTCAGGGCTAGTTGCAGCGCTGCAACAAGCCCTGACCCTAACCCTTTTCGAGGCACTGCCGCGCTGCAACTAGCCCTGACCCTAACCCTTTTCGAGGGACTGCCTTACCCTAATCGTCGAGGCACTGCCTTACCCTAATCGTCGAGGCACTGCCTTACCCTAATCGTCGAGGAAAGTTCCTTATCCTAGCTGTGTTTTTGAACAAACTTGACCTACTTTGTCCCTTATAGGCGAGGAATTAGGTCAAACGTTTTGCGAAAAGGGTGCTTTTTTCAAGAAACTTGACCTACTTCGTCTCTTAGGAGCGAGGAATTAGGTCAAACTTCTGGCAAAAAGGTGTCTTTTTTGAAGAAATTTGCCTCTTAGGCGGCGAATTAGGTCAAAGGACCCCATTTATACATGAATACACATATGTGTGTGTATGTGTGTGTATGTGTTTGTGTTTGTGTGCTGCTTTCTATCACTCATGATCAGATGACTGTGGCTTTGAAAAGAAGTGATTATTTTGCGTTTGACTCCCTTCTGACCGACCAGCAATTAGAACATTATACTGATTGTTATTCATTGTTGCGTAGATATTTTCAACTCTTCTGCAAGGTGTCTAAACATACATTCCATGGTGTCTAAACTTTCATTTCAAGGTGTCTACATTTGCATTCCTGGGTGCCTAAAATGGCAGGGCAAGGTGACTAAACTGGAATTAACTTATATTACACACATAGAATACGTTTGGGAAATTGGCGTCAGTTGAGTTAGGCCACAGGATGTCAAGAAGACCTTACTGTATTTTAAATAGCTTTTTTTTTAATTTGCATGATGATGAAAGGTATTACTGGAGGTGTGAAAGTTCTCACTAGATCTCCTATTGATAAACATTTTCTAGACTATTATGATTGCACTCTTATTTTCCTACCTTGAATTTTCCAGTTGTGTTGTGACAGAAAGTGATTGGCCCTGTTTACCGGCACACCAATACAGTAAAAGCGTCATCTGCTATTCTATTTTTAGTGTTTGAGTTGTAGCTAGTAATAGGTACACACATTACGGAATTTTTAAATATAAAAAAGCCGTGCTTTCAAAAGAGTTTTTGGTTTGTTTGTTTGTTTGCTATTATTTTGGAAAGCATAATTGTTAATGATCTACACTCACTGTGAATGTTAAAATGGATCTGTGGCAGGGGAGTCGCCAAAATCCATCCCTTTACAGTATCTATCACTTGATGAAACCAAATCAGTTGGGATGTCTGCGTGCGTATATGTACAGTGGCTCCAGGGTAACACAAACAACTGCTGCCTTGACTAGATTGAAGCCCATTAATTTTGGAAAGACAGGACCCTCAGCCTACACGCCAGAGTAAGGTTGCTGCTCTCCCTTGTCATCTTCGTCTTCCATTACTCTTGCGAAATATGGACCCTCACAGCAGATCTACAACGAAGAATACAAAGCATGGAGATGAGGTGCTACAGAAGACTTCTGGACATTTCCTATACCCAGCACATCACTAACAACGAAGTCCGATAGTCCATCACACATGCCATTGGACAACACGATGACTTGCTCACAGTGGTGAAGACATGGAAATTCTGATGGTGTGGCTATGTCACCAGAGCCTTGCAAAGATCATCCTGCAAGGCACGGTGCAAGGAGGCAGAAGAAGAGGGAGACAAAAAAAGAGATGGGAAGACAACATTCGAGAATGGACTGGCTTGACACTGAGTGACGCCATGAAGACTGCTGAGGACAGAGAAAGATGGAGTACGCTGGTTAAACGATCATCTGTAGTGCCCCAACGACTTTCTAATTACCGAATAGGACAGGATAGGATAGGATAGGATAGGATAGGATAGGATAGGATAGGATAGGATAGGATACGAACACAAGTTACACAGATTCAAGCATCGTGGCTGAATCGACCTTTGGCGTGCAACACTCTCTGAGGACCGACAAAATGCTCACCCTCAATGAAGTCAATCCAAACGCAAACAGTTATAGCAGGTCATAAAGAGCAGAAATAAAATCTTGACTTTCTCAAAACTATCTTTACTTGTTATTGTCCCTATTGATTTCATCACACTACGGTTTCATTGTAACTAAAAGCGCCAGCTGATGAAATTCTTTATATTAGACAGGGAAGTGGTATAGCACAGTCAAAGCTCGCATAGTAATTATCATGATTCGCGAGGGGGGTACAGTATAGTAGGGTGTTGCTGCTCCTTGGCAGTTTTAACAAAAGCATTGTTGATACAGGTAATAGTGATGTAGTGCAATGTAATTTGTTCTTTATACATAAATCTGTCCAACAACATACCAGTTGAAAGAGCTGCTCAAGTGTAGTAGGAGTGGTAGTGGCGGCGGTAATGGGAGTGGTGGTTGTTGTTGTAGTGGTGTGGTGGTAAAAATGGGGATGGACGTGGTGGGGGTGGAAGAAGGGAGTAAGTTAGCAGATCTTTTGATGGTGATGATGGTTGATTTGTTGTTGTTTTAATGATGATGATGACGACAACGATGATGATGATGATGATGATGATGATGATGATGATGATGATGATGATGATGATGATGATGATGATGATGATATTGTTAATGATGGGGTAGAGACAACGATGAAGACGATGATGATGTTGATGGTCATGTTGGTGATGATGATGTTCATGGTGGTGATGACAAAGGTGGTGGTGATGCTGCGGCTGTTGATAGTGGTAGTAGTGGTGATGTTATTTGTGGTTGTGGGCACACTGAAAGGACGATTGATATGAACGGAGGAATTATTTTAAAGCAAATGAGGCATGAGGTGTGTGTGTGTGTGTGTGTGTGTGTGTGTGTGTGTGTGTGTGTGTGTGGGTGTGTGTGTGCGGGTGTGCGTGGGTGTGTTTGTGTGTGTGGACGTTCCGAACCGTTCAAGTCGGTTCCACAACTTGTCATTGTTAGTAACAACTGGGTTTCTTTCGAAGGAACCCACTTGTTTCTAAACACACGGGAGTGCTCTTTTAGTGCACAGGAGTGCAGTTACAGTGCACGAGAGTGTTTTGAGTACAGAGGAGTGCTCTATCCGGGACGGAAAAACTACTGTAAATTCGAAAAACTTTTGAAGAAAGTTTGACCTATTTCGTCGCCTATTAGACACGATTTAGGTCAACTTTCTCGAAAAGGGGTAGGGTAAGGGCTAGTTGCAGCGCTGCAACTAACCCTTACCCTAACCCTTTTCTCTTCAAAAACCACTTTCCGATTCCTACATTCTTAAATGAACCCATTTGTGATGTTCTGAACGCTTGTGTGCGCGCGTATGCTAGCTGTACGGGAAAAAATAAGTGCAAAAGATATTAAGAAAACAATGTGACAAAAAAGAGAATGAAGAAGAGGGAAAGCAGAAGAAAAAAAAGAAGATGATGAAGATGAAGAAGAGTTAGAAAAGGGAGGTTTCGTTGAGGACGAAGAATGATGAAAAAAAGAAAAAGGAAGAGAAAAAGGCCGAAGGGTTGGTGGGTTAAGGAGAGTAGAAGATAAGAAATGTAAAGAAGAAGAAGAAGAAGGCCGAAGGGTTGGTGGGTTAAGGAGAGTAGAAGATAAGAAATGTAAAGAAGAAGAAGAAGAAGAAGAAGAAGAAGAAGAAGAAGAAGAAGAAGATGATGATGATGATGATGATGATGATGATGATGATGATGATGATGATGATGATGATGATGATGATGATGATGATGATGATGATGATGATGATGATGATGATGATGATGATAAAAGAAGAAGAAGAAGAAGAAGAAGAAGAAGAAGAAGAAGAAGAAGAAGAAGAAGAAGAAGAAGGAAGAGGAGGAGAAGAAGAAGGAGAAGAACAAGAAGATGAAGAAGAAGAGAGGACATGGTGAATAGATAGATAGATAGAATAGATAGATAGATAGATAGATAGATAGATAGATAGATAGATAGATAGATAGATAGATAGATAGATAGATAGATAGATAGATAGATAGATAGATAGATAGATAGATAGATAGATAGATAGATAGATAGATAGATAGATAGATAGATAGATAGATAGATAGATAGATAGATAGATAGATAGATAGATAGATAGATAGATAGATATGAGAGAGAGAGAGAGAGAGAGAGAGAGAGAGAGAGAGAGAGAGAGAGAGAGAGAGAGAGCAAGAGAGAGAGAGAGAGAGAGAAAGAATATAGTACGGTACTGTACCTTTGGTGTGTGTGACAAGCGACGTGATTACCCCTGTAGCTAGCCCAACCGTCACGGAATCTCCTATTGGCCGTCACTCAAGTCGACCTGTTTGTGTGCTGTGGTCTTAGTTAAAGGTGTGTAAATACCTCAATGCTGTCTGTATACCTACGTATAGTGCGTGCATGCCTTAAGTTACAGCGCGGGCCTTAAGCCTAGTGCAGGAAATATTAAGCCTCTATGCTGCGTGTAGGGTTTTACGCTTTGTATTGTTATTGGGTTCCAATTAGGGCACAGCCGCTGCACAACAATAACATCGCATATTGTGTGCGGCCAGGCGTGCTCTTCGACTTATTTCTCCATTGTTGTGGCAATGGACTGTTTTAATAGGCTTTAGGAACGTTCAAGTTGTTTTTACTACTACTTTTTTTTCGAGACGTGCAATGTCGGACGGACAGAGTTTTAAGTAAGAGCAAGAAAGGTTTAGTGGTTGAGTGTAATTAACTGTTTAGCCCATTCGTAGCATAGCCATTTCTTTTTATGGATGAATGTTTGTGATGAACACTTACTGTGGCTTATACTCTGGATTGTGTGCATTGTGTGTGCGTTCGTTTAGGCGTAGCGTGGATGTTGTTTGGGGTTAATGTAATTAACGTGTAGCCATTCATTCATTAAGCATAAACAGGTTCTTTTGTGAGTAAGTTGTGTTAAATACTTAATGCGAATTAAAAATTTATTTGTGTGTGTGTGTGTGTGTTTATATTTCCTTTATTTGTAGCGTGGATGTAGTTTGGGGTAAGTGCATTTAGCGTTTAGCTATTCATAGCAAAGAAGTATCTTTTGAGGGTAAGTTGAGTGGCGTGGATGTTGTTTGAGGTTCGTGTTATTAATGTCTAGCAATTCATAGTATAGCGCATATGTGGACAGTTTCTTGAATGGGTACATCTGTGTTAAACACTTGCTGCGGTGTTAGACACCGAACTGTGCATTATTATTGGAGGCTTTTTTTTCTGGTAGTTGGCTAGTAAGCTTAGTATATGTAGTCGTTCTCCTATTGGATTTAAAAACCTTGTTGCGCATTATTGACAATTAAGCCTTCCATAGCAATATGGTGTCAGATGCTTCTTCTAAAATATAAATATTTTGAAAGGTGGACACTTAGGCCTACTGTATACATGTAGCCTAGTAAGCAATTTCTGCGCTATTGGATGCTTCATTTTCGTTTGTCGTGGATTTTATTTCGTCTGTGGAGTATTGGATTTTGTAATGGTATGTATTGTGCTTAGTTCTTTCATTCGTGTAATATTTGGAGTTTGTCTTACCTGTGATATTTAAACCTCAAGTGCGATAAGCACTTATTGTTGTGAACAATTCCTAAGTCTTTGGATGTTGCTTTCTGCGGTTTGTTTTGAAGTTTTCTTCGTCCGTTAGCTTAATTAAATTGGCTTTTACTCCTGAAGATGCATTGTTAACGAACATGTTGAGTCTGCTGCGTAGTATCTGGGGTGGCCTCAAGGCGCAGTGGATTAGTCGCCAGTGTCACATCGTCAAAGTTTCGAGTACCCTACTTTATCCGGGCGCCTTTGCGCATGCGCCAGGTCATGTCGGGCCGGCTTTTTCACGATGTTCTTAGGCGTCGTAACCCTAAACCTAACCCTAATCCTAAACCCTAACCTAACCCTACCACTAACTCTAACCCTAACCCTAACCCTAACCCTAATCCTTACTAAGACTACGATAGCACTGTGCGCATGCGTCGAATTTTGTAACGCGTCGACCAATCAGAATGCTCCCAGTCGCTCCCAGCCCAGCTAAGATACTAGGAGCCGTGACGATGTCACACCGGTATCATATGCCGAAGTTCGCGAGTTCGATCCCCGCAAGGGGCGAACGTATAAGTACGAGACTATTGAGGTCACCGAGGGATTTATCAGGGTACTCCGGTTTCCTTCTTCCCTTCAATAATGGTATTGGTGGCAGTCAGATCAATATAAAAATTTTTCAAATTAAAAATTCGATTTCCTGTCCGTCTTTTTATAGCGATCTCCCTGCCTTTACACCACATATTTGAGTTTGTTGTGCGGGTGTGTAAACAAGTGGGTGATACCTGTGAGTGTTTATGTTGGTACAGACTCACCGCGCTTTGAGCCTCATTGGTGATTTGGGGAAATGCGCATATATTTCATCCATTATTATTATTATTATTATTATTATTATTATTATTATTATTATTATTATTATTATTATTATTATTATTATTATTATTATTATGATTATGTCTTTGTTGTGCTCTCTCTCTTTCCCTCTCTCTCTCTTTCCCTCTCTCTCTCTCTCTCTCTCCTTCACTCTCTCCCTCTCTACCTTTCTCTACCTCTGTGTTTGTTTGCCTGTTTCTTTAGTTAGGAATGTGTTTGGCATCTTGAACATCTCGCATCTTCTAGCACCTCCACAGCGTATATCGGGGTTTCCTTTTCCTCAGAATCTATGCAGCGACATGATTGCATTTGCATCTTATTAAAGGTATGTATCATGCATTGCTGTGAAAAGGAGACGTAAGTCGCGCAGAATTTGTAACCCTTTTTGACATCTTCTTCCCCGTCCCACTCCCGCTATTCCTACCCACCCCATCCTCACCCTTCTTTAGGACCCACCGTAATCTCTCTACCTCCTACATTTAGCCCCCTAAACACAAAGATGTTTGTTCAAAGAGGCTATGATATTATGCCATTTATAACCGACCTCTTCGATTCTACTTAAATGCACTGCAGAAAACAATATCGTGTACGTTAGTATAATAGTATCTATCTGTCCTCCACAAACTCATTGTACACAGTTCACGCACAGTTCACGCACACTCGCGCGCAACCTACGTAAACGTACGTATAATACACACAACACACACACTCGTTATTATAAACATACAGACACACACAAGTGTTCACACACACACGCAAACTTAAGTTACCGCCCTCTCTCTCTCTATCTCTCTCTCTCTCTCTCTCTCCCTCTCTCTCCCTCTGCTGTTACTTATAGCATTATTATTCTGTATTATCCTGTTCTCTTAACATGTATATATATAGTTAGTCAAGCTCCGGGAAGCAATCAAAAGAATGTCTTGAATGACATGATGCATGGGTCGGACAGCCTTGTTTAATTATACATGTACAGTGTTGTTTAGGCTAGGTCTGTCCTTGCAGCACTGGACAAGGGTCTCATTTACCTTATAGGGCCTCCGGTGTGTCCCTGTCAAACTGACCCACATGACTTGTGGCCGACTACACGTGGTTTGAAGATGTGTAAAACTGGAGGTTGCTCGCCCGGCTATGGCTGTGTACTGTAAACAATAAGCTAAATGAGTTTGTGCTAAACGATACAAACGCGCTTTTCTCTCCTAAATTAGCCTCAAAGCGCAGCGATCTGTAGTGTAACCAGCCTACACGCTAATATGTGACGCACATTCTTGCACTGTACAACAAATTTAAACTGTGATTGTATTTATGTGTAGGTTCTTTCTGCCTAATTTCTCTTGTTAAAAAACAAGACTTTGCTTGTATTTTCTTGATATAAAATGTGATAGAGAAGTACAGTACGCTTAGTGCTTTTGCCATTCAGGACAATAGTATATGAACAATACGAAAAACGATGCTTAACGTCCTATTGCATGAGCGTTAAGGACGATCACCACGTCGCCACCCTGACAACAATGACCATCATCATCATATCAAAAATGAGATCCAACGGATCTCTTATATGAACAATAGCCAATTGGGTTTGTTATATATATAGAGCCGGAATGCATGTGTTGGAGCAGCACCAAAGCAAAATAAACTATAATTTAGAACACGATATCGGATATCAGTTTAGTTCAGTGACCCACGTTTTCATACTCCAAAGAATGTCCCCGGTTGCACCGCCGTAGCTCAGCGATAGAACGTTCGCCTGGCTCACCAATGACCCAGGTTCGAATCCTGCGGCTACCAAGATAAAAGTGGCCATTTTCACTGTCCATTTTAGTAGTATGATTGCTTTGGTGGTTCAGTGTTGATTTAGGTCCCTAAAGCCTCCATTCGATCCTGGGATGGTTATCCCCGTCTGCCATATCGCCAATGGTGGAAGTGGAGGTTAAAACTGTCATGTTTATTTTCTATTTCATAGTGTTCCCAAGAAGAATCGACCAATTGCAGTTTCTTGCGATGCTGTTATTATTTAAAAGAGCGCGAGGGAGGGAAAGTGAAGCAAAAGAATGAGTGAATGAAGAATGTAAGCACTATTAGAGTGATAGTTAATTGTACACGAATGTTTTACCACCATCACAGTGTGTTCCAGTTGCTTTTGTAAATATGTCATCTGGCGAAATAAAGTCTGTTTGTCTGTTATTTGTTATTAGTTATCAACTTGCTCCTGTTATTAAATTTAATTTTATGGTACATGGTCAGTTGACATAACAAGAGTTATTTGCATTGTAAATACAGAGGTCGAAGAGACTACGTCCTTGGAAAATAATCTCCCGACTTTTGTTTTTAAAATAGTGGCATATTAAGCTTACTATCATCTTTCCAGATCTTATAACTATTTTGCTCTACAAGGTTAACGTTTTACAGTTATTTTTAGAGAGCACCGCAATTTGATATACTACCGAAGAGAATTCTAGTTTAGAGCGGGTGGGTGTCACTTGATCCCCGAGTGTTTGTCTCTTTCGCGAAGGACCTTCCTCACGCGACGTGTAGACTTGAACATGTTATATGTGTTATTTGACAAGTTATAAATTTTAGATAGACTGCCTCCGATATCATTATTGAAGGGAGGGAGGACGCCGGATCGCGGAGTACCCGAAGAAAACCCTCGGTGTTCTGAAACGTCTCGTGGCTAAGTCAAGTAAGTTCGACGTCCCATGCGATGCATTAACACTACTTTACTAAAGGTTTAACAGTAAACACTGTTTCTGTCCTTCTTCTATCCTCCTCCTGCTTTTATTAGAGATGTATAATATCAACCATCGTTTTCTATTGTATTGTACTGTGTTGTATTGTATTAAAATGTATTGTATTGTATTCTCTTTTGTTTTAATTGTTTGGGTGATGTGCAATTTGGCAGCTGTATTATTAGCTGAAAAAAACTAACAAATTAAATCCTGCATTGATGATAAAGTAAGATCCAAAATAAATTTAGGAAAAACTACAACATAAATTTATGTATTACGTGAAAAGTACATAAAATAAGTATTACAGTATACCATAAATAAATAAGTTTCATTGAATAGATTAATCACTGGAAATACAGGGTGTTCTTGCTTTATAAATATGTTTCTGTGTCTCTGTTCGTATAAAAGGGTCAGATAGTTTCCCTCAAGTAATGGCCACATTTGGCTTACGTTTTACGGCTTATACATTGGGTTATGAGATTGTTCACTGACCGTATTTATGGCCACACCTTTTGAGTTTAGTGGCCACAGTTGGCTTACATTTTGCGGCTTATGCATTGGGTCGGAGTTAGTGGCGTAAAGTTTATCACGGCCCGGCTCGAATTTATAAACATGTGTAGCTGTGTAATTTCACTACAACGAAGCACTTCTGCATGACGATGTAATGTACTCTTTCACGATTTGACTACAATATGAAACAACTTTACTAAGATCGACACGCAACAGGTGAATTCAACTGCCTTTAGCTCGCCAAGTCGTGTGTAGCAGACAACATGCGTTGCGTGTAATCACGCGTGCGGGAAGAGTTTAGGTGGACTTCTACACTCGTGACGTCACACTCTCGCTTATGGTTGGTCCTCGTAAGCCCGGCATATATGTATGTATTTTTGCAGGGGAAATCAAACATGCGCTATCCTTATAAAGTTTTACGTTAGGCAGTGCGCGCATTTGGAAAGACAGGACCATCAGTCTACACTCCAAGGTAAGGCTGCTGCGCTCCCTTGTCATCTCCATCTTCCTATGCGCTTGCAAAACATGGACCCTCACATCAGATCTACAACGAAAAATACAAAGCATGAAGATGAGGTCCTATACCCAGCACACCACCAGCAACAAAATCCGACAGACCATCACACAAGCCATTGGAAAACACGATGACCTGCTCACAGTGGTGAATAAACGGAAACTCCGATGGTATGGCCACATCACCAGAGCATCAGGCCTTGCAAAGAGCATCCTGCAAGGAACGGTGCAAGGAGGCAGAAGAAGAGGAAGACCGAAAAAGAGGTGGGAGGACAACATTCGAGAATGGACTGGCTTGACACTGAGCGAAGCCATGAGGATTGTTGAGGACAGAAAAAGATGGAGTACGCTGGTTAAACGATCATCTGTGGCGTCCCAACGACTTCCGAGTTACAGGATAGGATTGTACGCAATGAAATACGTAAGGACTTCATAGGAGTAACACCAGTGTAGCCGGGTCTTTAATAATACCAATACGAAGACGGCCTTAGCTATACGTTCTACTGTACTAGCAGCTGATTGATGAGGAGACGGGAAAGAATGGGATTAGAGGGATTAGTGGGTTACTTTTTTTAAAAAAAAATGAAAAAATACAAACCACAGTGAGGTGTCAGTAAAGCCAGAGTGGGGAGATGGGTAGTTAGATCTTGTGCTAGAGGAGATGGAAGATGAGGGGTGTGTATGTGTGTGATTGTGAGTGGGAGAGAGAGATATGAGGGACGACGCTGGGTGTGAGAAGTTGGTTGGGAGGGGGGGGGGGTGACCTTCATGTATTTGGGAAGGGTGGGGAGGTTGTTGGATTGTGCCTGATGCGACTGGTTTGCCTGAGTTGCCGCTTGCTCATCAGTCTGAGTCAGATGCAATCAATAACACATCCCGGATTATTTTCTGTTTTCTTATGCCCCCCCTCCTCCTTCCGCGACCCGCTCCAACTTGGATACAAGCTGTCGAGGTGTCAGGTTCAGTCAGTACTATTTTCCTAGTCCAGGTAACGATTTTCCCCTCCTATGTCTCCCCAGTTTCTTCACACTTATCAGAGAATTTTTTTTTTTTAGTACGCGAATGGGAAATAGTTAAATTTGGGTCTTTGGGGTCGGTCTGTTGCACGTCATATCGCAAGAACTCCCAACATCATAGGCACATTATCAGGTTCAGTAGCCATAGCTCGTGCCATCGCATTTACTCTATCTTAAAGGTCAAGGTCACTAAATCAAAGGTCAAGCTAAGACGTTTGGCAGTATATTTGAAGAAACACACACAGACACACACACACACACACACGCACACACACACACACCCACACACACACGCACACACACACACCTACTGCTGAATCAATGTTTGTTATATTTATTATACAGTTACTTTAACTAATAGTCCGTTTTTCTGTGGCAGTCCTTTGGTCGATTTTTAGTTCCCGATGATCTTTCTGATGAACACAAATTCTTTAAAGAAGAGAAGAAATGTATGTCGATTAATTAATATTATTGCTTCACTGTCCCAATAGTATGATTGGATTGAATAACGCCTTTTTGTATCTTTATTTTCTTCTCTCACTTTTCTCATTATAAGATGTGTGTTTGTGCCTGTCAGAATTGTTATATTATACTGTATAATATTATATTAAATTGAATGCATGGAATAATGTGACCACAGCTTTTTGATCTTGCGTTGTGTCTGACGTTATGAGTATCCGACTTGTGGGAAAGCCCATCAGACGCTAGAGCCGTAAATAAGCTTGAAACTTGTAAACTTGGAAGAAGGGGAAGTATTGTTTTGGGCTCTGTCCGTACGTCCGACCGTCCGTACCGTCCGTCTTCTTCTCTGTTAAACTAATGGACTGATTTCTTCGAAACTTGATATGTAGTTAGAGCGTAAAAATCCCTACCAGTCGACACAAATTTATGCCTATCGGGTGACGTCATCACAGTGACGCCATCATTTGTTATGTTGTTTTTTTTCTAGTTGCATTTTCTCTCAAACTAATACACTGGGGGATTTGGTTCAAACTTGGCTTGACCGTAGACTTTACAGATGATGATGATGATGACTATGATGATGATAATGATGATGATGATTTTTAAAAACTTCATTCTTCTTGGTAACCGCTATTTTACCTACTTCTTGATGGTAAATAGTTTTGTTGCTGTTGTTAGTGCTGCTGCTGCTACTGATGATGATGATGATGATGATGATGATGATGATGATGATGATGATGATGATGATGATGATGATGATGATGATGATGATGATGATGGCCTACGTCTCATTCGGACCCAGAATTTGATGCTTGTCTTATTGCTGTGGTGCTTTCGAGGTTAATCTGAGTACCTTGCACGCAATGCAAATCCTGTTCAATTCCCACACAAAAATAAGTTTCTTTTTCTTTCTTCTTTTTTTTTTTTTTTTTTTTTTGGGGGGGGGGGGGGGGGGGGGGGGGGGGGGTTGTGGGCCGGGTTTTTTTTTTTTGCCTCTTAGGAATCGACTTTTCTATGATTTTTTTTTAAACATAGGCATCATTTAAAAAAAAAAACTTTTATCCAGCAGAAAACTGTTCACTGAAGAGTGAAGACTGTAAGTGGACAAAATATTAGGCACTGTACAGGATCAATACTCTTCTTTCCTTTTTTTTTCCTCCAAATGGAAGTGATTGTGTACAAACACCTTCTGTGGTTACTGTGGAATTATTGCATTATTCTTACATAGCGCGTTTAACAACTCAGGCTCGGCCCCGACAATCCAACAATGTATTGGCCATGTGTAGACTATAGCATCATTCCTCACTCTTGTTCCTGCGCAGGAATGCCAGGTACATTGCTTGTAGGGCGCAAGATACAGTGAGTACTTTCGGAGGACATGGGAGGACCTTCTGTTTACTATCATTTTTGTGCAATCTCCATTATTTTGACCTTTGACAACATGAGCATTCTTCTTGTGTTGCTGTCGGGTTTAAGGTGTTTACAGAATACAGAATGTATTCCGCCACGTGACATTGCATAAGGAATGTGCTCCGATGTTGGTAAACACGCACGTACACACACATACACGCACACACACACACACACATAAACAAACATTTTGATAACTTTATTACAACCCAAACCGTTAATTTAACGATGCTGTAATAAACTCAGCACAATTCGTCCATTACGCCACCCGCACCCTGAATCCTCTCCGCTGCACACCTTCTAGAGCTGATCAAGACACTGGTTGATAGGAATGGAGCGAGGCTTTTACTCTGCTGCCATGATAGTCCAATGGGCTGCAGTCACATTCCGATAACTGTATTACAACCAAATCCCGTTAACTTGAACAACGTTGTAATAAACTCAGGACAGTTCGTCAATGACGCCTCCCCAACCCTAAATATTCTCCTCCCCAACACCCTTCTAGAGCCCATCATGACATTGGTTGATAGGTACCTAGCCAGACTTTTACTGTGCCGCCATGACACCCACCCACACACCCACCCACCCACACACACGCACACACACACGCACACAACAAACGCAGAAACACACACACACACACCAGGCACTTTAACCAATCATCATTTCTTTTATGCATGTGCCACACCATTAATAAACACATAGCCTTTAGTTAAAAATCTTGCAGAGACATACCACAAAACTTAATGACTCGCGCGCATACATACATTCAATGAATCCCCCCTCCCTCCCCTCCCCCATCTCTCTCTCTCTCTCTCTCACACACACACACACACTCGGAAATACACTCACAAAATCAGCGCTAAACTGATTAGATTAGATGACGTTACTGCGGGTTTCTACAGCATCTTAACAGTTGGCTGACAATGGTTGGTTTAAACCAAATTTTGTTCACCAGAAGAGCCAAGCCATTGGACAACACGATGACCTGCTCACAGTGGTAAAAAAACGGAAGCTCCGATGGTATGGCCACGTTTTGCAAAGACCATCCTGCAAGGCACATTGCAAGGAGGTAAAAGAAGATAGGAGACCGAAAAAGAGGTGGGAGGACAACATTCGAGAATAGACTGGTTTGACACTGAGCGAAACCATCAGGGTTGCTGAGGACAGGGAAAGATGGAGTACGCTGGTTAAAAGATCATCAGATTCTGTCGTGCCCCTACTACCTCCGAGTTACGGGATAGGATAGAATAGATAAGGATAGGATAGGATATGACGAGCCAAAAAAAACGTGGAAAGCATAAAGGGCACACAAAAGCAAAGCTCAAATGTGTGCTACACTTTGACGAATCATAACACTTAAATGTCTCTAGCGAAGGGGAACAATGCAACATACATATAATGGAAATGGAATACAAACATGTGTACAATGTACAACAATGAGAAACCAATATGTCCATAAACCAAAGGAATGGTAATTGGATTTAAAAAAAAAAAAAAAAAAAAAAAAAAAAAACAAGGCAATACAACACAATGCACATTTTCGAGTTAAGTACAACACAAAACATTCTTTCCAACAGAAGTCTATAAACAAAACAAAAATATAGTAATAATTATTCCAAACGATTACGCACGAATAAAGCCTAAGAATCAACGAAGCACGACAGAATCGAAGGGCAAATAATAATAAAGAAATACATGAATGGACTAACCGCATTACAAGAAACCAATACGTGCATCAGAGGGTAACATTTACAGAATATAATAATAGCTGTAAACGGGGAATGCCAGAGGTAATATACGGCAAATAAAAGAATATAAATAAGTTGGGGGAGGATGAAACGAAAGAAACAAACAAACAAGGAAGCAAAAATCAAAGCAGAAACAAGCGCAGCGTGTAGGTTTGGAGAGGAGCAATGGGGATATGGGGATAGTATTCCGAGCTAAGAAACGCGATCACATCACACCTCTACTACATTCCCTTCACTGGCTTCATGTGCAAGCACGCATAGAGTACAAACTCTATGTTCTCTGTCACAACTTCTTCACAGATTCTTGTCCTTCCTACCTTGCTGATCTACTGTCTGTCTACTCCCCTTCACGCACTTTAAGATCTTCTGCTGACACTCGCACACTCAAGGTTCCGGTCACCCGCACTAAGACATACGGCCAACGTGCATTCGCTTACTCCGCACCTAAGCAGTGGAATTCCCTTCCCTCCCATATCCGCAACATACAATCAACACAAGCATTCAAAAAGGCCCTCAAAACCCACCTCTTCAAACTGCATTATTCAGATTGATTTGTCATTCTCTCCTCTTTTGTCTATGTCTGATCCGTAAGTGTATACACGGCTGTAAATATTTATACTGCTTTTCTTCCTGGGCCTAACCGGGCATATAAATAGCTGTGAATAGGTTTTTGCTATTCTATTTCTGTCTTTTTTGTCATTTGTGTACATAGTTGTAAATAGTCTATTTCTGTCTTTTTTTTGTAATTTGTGTACATAGTTGTAAATAGTTTGTACCTTTACTGTTCCGTCTTTTGGTGTATTGTAGCAAAAGCGATGTTTTATCGAAGTGCATGTATTTATATGTAATGACTATGTAAAGCGTGGTGAGTCTGGTAATAGGCTGGAGTACCCGCTATATAAAAATCCGTTATTATTATTATTATTATTATTATTATTATTATTATTATTATTATTATTATTATTATTATTATTATTATTATTATTATTATTATTATTATTATTATATAGGGGAATTGGTTTATCGGATCTCAGTGTGACCAAACAGAGATGGTTTTGCACAGGTGGGCTATTTTTTAAACAAAGCGGTTATGAGATGTGAGGAAGATACGCACTTTTCAGAAAAATATTATTGTTTTCTTGTAGGGAAAGATGTTCACTGCCGAACAGTAAGATGTTGGCACTTGTAAAATTAGGATCTATTTGATAATTGTTTGAACACGCGCATTGCCAAATCGGCTGTATGACAAACGAGGAGGAAATTTTCGGATGTTTTAGCAGGGTGACCACAAAGACAGGCCAAGTCGTCTAACAAATGGCGGTGATACATACCGTAACTGAGGTCACTGACACCGAGCCCGAGCCGGTTAAGTAAAACCTGCTGCTGTCGTGTTCCATGATAATAATACAATAGAACGTATGGATCATCTTTAGCTAGCTGTCTTTTTAATAAGCTAACTGATGGACTGACTTGACTTTCCCCAGGAAGGTCATTTCACACAGGACTGTGGTGGAAGGAAGAAAAGAGTGTAATGTTCAGTTTTATTTGGAGGTACTCTACGTTCTAAAGGTCTTCTGCGGTAATATGGATTAGCTGCTGATACGAGTTGTGGGGTCAGGTTTGATAAGTACTCAATGCGTACTCAGGACAGCACTCGTTTTTTGATCTTACGAAAGGTAAGCAATTTATGTTTTTTCTTCTCTCTTTCACCGTGCATAGTCCAGACTCTCTGTACAATACTTCATGGCTGGTTCCGTTCGCTCCAACAATGATCATAATACCTTCCAAGTGGAGCTTTTCCAGTGAATCGGCCTGAGTGTCTGTACAATAATCCCATATTACACCTCCATTATCGAAGTAAGGCAGAACGAAGGATTTGAGCATATTTCTAACGTTTTTCTACATAGTTTATGTTTGTACGTTCTTATGCATGCTAGTAGGAGGGCTGTTTTCTTTATAACAATGACTCTAACAATAATAATAATAATAATGTTCGTCATTTATAAGGCGCCTTAGCCTAAGGATCAAGGCGCTGGCCGATACAGGATCTAACTCAAACCGTCCGAGACGCCCACCCGCAGCCTTTGGCGCATGGTCTGACGCCCGGACAACTGAGCACAATCCTGGGCAGCCAGGGATGGGGGAGAAGGACCAAGTGCATGCTGGGTGTGTTCTTGTTACCGGCACTCACCCGTCTAGGACATGAGCGTCAGGATCTTTAAAGTCCGTTATGATGGAATGTATGCGACACACAGACTAGACCTCGGTTTATACTCTCATCCGAAGGAGTAGGAAACGGGAGTAAAGTGTCTTTCCCAGGGACACAACACACTCGTTCCCCAAAAACAAAAAAATAAAATAAAAAAGACTTCTACTCAGTGCTGTATTGGACGTTGTTCCTCAGTTGGCTTGTAACTCCTGACGAAGCTTTTTGCAAACTATAATTATGTAAAGGGAAACTTTTTATCTGGTGTGATTTACCTCCTTCAAATCTACTACTTGTCTTCCCTTAATACCTTCGACTAGACTCGGTCTCTGTGATTGATTGTTTGTAACACTTAAAACCCTTCCAACAAATGCAATTAATAATCTTGTATACATAGTATAGTGCTAGCAGAATGATTATAAATCCATCAAGGAACTCGGTATGTATCTCTGTGGGTGGTTATATATATATTTTACACGGTATTTATCAGAGATAAACCGAGGTCTAGTGTGTCGCATACATTCCATAAAATCGGATTTTAAAGATCCTGACGCTCATGTCCTAGACGGGTGAGTGCCGGTGACAAGAACATACCCAGCATGCACTTGGTCCTTTTCCCCCATCCCTGGCTGCCCAGGATTGTGCTCAGTAGTCCGGGCGTCAGACCATGCGCCCAAAGGCTGCCGGTAAGCGTCTCGGGTGGTTTGAGTTAGATACTGTATCGGCCAGCGCTTTGAGCAACTCTTAACTTGGTAAAGCGCTATATAAAAAGTGATTAAATTAAAAATAAAAATGTTGGCCTTTTAAAAGTAGGTGTTTTGTTGATATTTTATAATGATGTTTGTATTCTATTTTGTTTTTCTGAACGGGGGTTCGATAAACGCCTCAGCGTCCCTTGAGTGGGATGCCTTTATTGTAAAGTGACCGGCTGGTGGAGTGCCTTCACTTTTACCACTAAGGTTGTTTCGGCAGATCTTTTATGCGGATGAGGGGTGAATCCTCTTTCAGCGAAGTTGTGGTCTTGATTTTGGGGTCCTGATTCGGCTCTTTGCAGTCCGCTGGACCCTGTAAACAATGAATAACTAACTAACTCTCTCTCTCTTTCTCACCTTTCTTAAACTGTTTCTATTAGTCTTATTTTAAGTCTATATGAATACTACTTGTATTATTAAGATTATTCACTGCATTTTGTTGGGAAAGTTTAAGTACCTATAATCAATTAAAAATGATGTTTTCAGAGCACCTCAACGCTTTTAGTGAGCTTTGCTATGTGAGATTTCACTGTATTTAAGAGTTTAATGACACAGTGACCTAGCTGGACATTGGATACCTCGTATTTAAAGCTTTTTATTTTTGAAAAGCTGAGTGCTAGTGTAATGTGACACTTTGAGATTTAATTTACCCAAAATTCTACACCTGCCACTCCTACAAAGTATCCGAGCGTGCCGAGCAATACTTATAGTAGGTCATTCAATTAGAATTAGGACTTGGGAAATATCGAATATAACGTGTGGGAAACTAAAGGAGAAGATGGTGTTAAAATTCCGAGGAGAACGGAAAGTTAGTTAACGCATACAAAGTTAGCATTTGTTACCAAAGAGAAAAATAATAGCATCTTTTAAAATTAAGGATGTCATTGTGGTGTCAAGTATAGCACAAAAAAAGCATCCTTTAAATTAAGCATGTCATCGTGGTGTCAAGTGTAGCCTAATAATTTGGTCCTCTGTACAGGTGTACAAAGGGTTCTTCAAACTAATTCACATCAACAAAGATTAAAAAAAACAACCTTTAACTATGGAAACCACGTGTGAAAACATGTGGCTGGGGCCGTTAATTTAATCCAAAGTTTTGCACGCATGCTCGCCAACAGTAGCAGCTTATCAACGGTAGTTTTCCATCTGATTGCCAGTGGCACTTATAACATTCAAACAACAGGGGTGCCCTCACCTGGATAGCAAGAATTAGTTTAACAACTGTTGACTAATATTAAGGTGACAGGGAGCACTGAACTTTATGGAGTTGGAAGCGCCGGGTGAGTGATTGCACCACTAACTCGCTGAAAGTTTCATCCCATTGAATCTTTCTGATGCATGTGCAAGAGAGGCCTGTCACGCCATGAGCTGAGAAAGGTCTTCAATATAATTGTCTTCTTTCTTCTTTTCTTTAATCAGTTTATAGTCCCCTCTCTTCCCGGTAAGGATTTTCAGAGAGGAGACTTTGCAAATTAAAAACAGAAACAATAATATAGTATATTAAATAAAATTT
>CM072516.1:21375145-21385145 GCA_036898135.1 Oncomelania hupensis
AGAGGTTATATATTTATGTGCCGCGCTGTTTTGAAGGAGATTGTTGATAGTGAGTTGGAAAGTAAAAAGTTGAGAGTGAAAAGGCGATTGTATGCAGTGGTTGATGTGTGCTGAATAAAATTGGAAAACTTCATACGTCGACTCCGTGTCTTGTTGCTGAGTGAGCAGGCTGCGTGGATAAACGAATCTGAGTTACACACCTATCAGGGATCCAAGCATCGGGGCTGAATCAAATTCTGATAGAAAACACCAACATCATATCGAGTGTAACACAGTCTTGAATGCGACTTCTCTTTACCAAAACAGCGCAGACTTTGGTGTCAAAACAGATGTCAAAACGTGAACGGTGCTGGACATGCCACGCTTTTTGAACACCAACAGTTGCAGAAAGACCGAAGTGGGGAATACACTCCGCGTCAGCATCCCTCGTGTCTCGCCATCGGCCCGACCCGCTGCGGGACGGATTATAATAATGACAACAATCTGCAAACGGTTTGTCCGTTATTGATTCTATCCATCTTCAAAGAGCCCTACTTTTTGTCCCCGATACAAAATAGGTATAAACCAATGATACGTGTATTATCATTTTCGTCATATGATATCATATCGTTTTAGTCATACTTAGTGTCGGAGATCAATCAACCCTAGACTTGGAGTCATGCATGTGTATGCCTCAGCAACTCCTGATTCACTGTTGGAGGCCTGAAGTATGTCTGATGGTTTGCTGGAATTCCGCGCCAATGATCAGCGTTTTTTTGTTTGTTTGTTTGTTTGTTTTTTGTTTTTGTTTTTGGTGTGGGACTTTTTCACCATGACAAAGCCAAAGCCCCTGTTGCGTACATGACTGCTTCACTGAACCGCAACTTGACAGACCTACTTTACCTACCCTTCAGACGCCGAGGTACTGGGTGGGTTTGTAACTGCTGACGAAGCGTTTTAGCAAAACACATGTATAGGAGAATCTTTGTAATCTGGTGCGGCTTATCTCATTCAACCTTTTAAGTTGTCGTCCAGGTACAGTTTAGAGGGGCAGTTTGTCTGCGAGGTACTAGGCAATTATCGTCGCAACGCACGCAAGAGTTCTATCTTCTTGGACGTTTCTTGTAATAATTATATGATTGTTTTGTTACTCTTGTGTTTCTTGTTGGTTTTTGTTTGTTTGTTTGTTTTATGCCGAAACCCATACTACATGAGAAGTGACAACATCAACCCCACTTTCTCTCTCTGAGTCTCTCTCTCTCTCTCTCTCTCTCTCTCTCTCTCTCTCCCTCCCTCTCCCTCTCTCTCTCTCTTTCTTCCTCTTTCTCCCTCTCTCTCTCTCTCTCTTGTGCTTGTTGTAATCGGATATTAGGGAGAAATGAAATCCTTGGAAAGGTTCGTCAGCAAGCCGTTAGGAATTTATTTTTTATTTTTATTTTTTTATTATTTATTTTATTTTATTTACTTTATTGTCCCTTTTTTTACCATAGGGAAATTCTGGGCCGCCTCCCCTGGGGAAGGCGTAGTCGCAGCCTGTGGCGCGCTCAAACCCAACCTACCTAACATTAGTTGTGATTTTGAAATTTTGCTGGGGGAGCAAACCGGAGTACCCAAACAAAACCCCCGAGACGTTGCCCAAGCAGGTACTGGCAGGTACACATATAAATAGAATAATAATTGTTTCTACATTTATGGTCCATGCCATGGCAATACGGCGGCAGTTTGAGGATGGCGTATACCTTGTTTTGTGTTGTCTGATGTATGGAAAGGGAAAGAAAAGGGAGGAGAAGGAGGATGGGGTCAAATCAAATTTCGCTTAAGTTGTTTTATAGTTATTTGTTTTTAGTTTGCTTTCATAGATTGACTGGCGGGGATAAGGGAGAAGGTGGGGTGGGGGGGGGAAGAAGTGAATATATTAGTTTTGGGCTGGGTATGAGGGAGGAGTGAAGTGCGTGTGAATGTGTATGTACATTGTACCGAGGGCCTGTGGTTTTTTGGTACCAATAAATGTTGAGGTCTCTCTCTCTTTCTCTCCACTCTCCTCTCTCTCTCTCCACTCTCCTCTCTCTCACACACTCACACACACAACACAACACTCTCACAAACACAAACATACGCACAATTAGGATTAGATGGGATTGCGGTTCTAACTCCCCCCCCCCCCCCCCCCCTTTCGTTCAGGATGGCGCTGCACTGCAGCTGTGGGCTTTCGCAAGGGAAGGCAACCCGAATTTCGCTCGCAGGGGGTGCAGACTAGACCTATTAGCCAAAATCCAATCCCAAAATTGCCCACTCACGCAGATTTTCATCTAAAGGTACACACGAACCCGCATACCTAAAGACATAACGTAGATCAATATATTTTTAGGGAAGTACTCGGCGTTCACAAACACTCGTACACTCTCAAAAGATGTTCTATTAATTCAATCGAGATCTTTACAGATTCTATCAAACTTTGTGGTTGTTTTATTCACTACAGGAGATGGAAAACAATATGCTATGCCTCATTCCTTCACCCCCACTCCCAAACCATTTCTCACCCCCACCCCCACCCCCCCACTATCTCCCAACTACCCAAAGAAAAGATTAAAATAAGAAAATAACTAAATGAAAACAAACATATTACGTGACAACGATGTCACACGATATACATAAGTTTTGACAAAGACTCATCGAATCTATACACTCTCAATGCATACAGATTTCAATGGAAATTTTTTTTAACTATATAAAATTTACAATGACGTCACTATGATTACGTCAATCGATTTGCATAAGTTTGGTTTTACTTCGGAGGCATAGGAAAAGTCTAAATATATATATACCAAACTTGAAGCAAATCCCTCAAGGAATTTGGGAGAAAATTGGATTAGGACAAAACACACATTATGAGGTCATCGTGATATCTACTGATATGCATACGTTGTTGTCATCTGGTAGGGTTCACTATTTCCTAACTTATTACCAGTTTCAAAGAAATCCATCCATTAGTTTCAGAGAAAAGTGATCAAATGTCACTTCGGGACGGACGCTGGACGCGGTAAACCGGACGCACGGACAAAGCCAAAAACCATAGTTCCCAGAGCTTTACAGGCCGGGAACTAATAAAAACAAACTTAATCCTTGCAATCCATGAACATACTTTGGGTGACGTAATCTCTTCATCATTCTAAACGTGAGCCCTGGAATTAGTGTCACTGCTTTTATCTATACTATGTCTTTCACTGTACCGAATCCAGAGACAAAGGTTTGTGTGTGCGCGTGTGTGTGTATGTGTATGTGTGTGTGCGAGCGTGCGTGCGAGTGGGGGGGGGGTGTTTGTGTGTGTGTGTGCGTGTCTCGTTGTCACTATCTGTTAGGGTGTATGTGCATGTGTGATCATACCCGTCAGTGACTATATAGCGTACGTTTCTTTTTCTTTCATTTGTCAGTAAGCTAAATGATTTTTTAAGAATAATTATGACCGAGCACTTCTTTACAGCATAAGTCAAGACATGTCTTTACTGTTCCCTCTTTCACAATTAACCAACAGCTGAAAACACCCAGTCCAATTTTTTTTTTAAAGTCAGCTTACCAGAAATAGCCTCGTCGTTGTCATCAGTCCCGCATCCAGTCGGGTTGTTGGGTTTGGGTAGACATGAGCGATACTGGCGCGGAGAGTTCTCGTCACTTCGGTCTATCTGCAGCTGTTGTCAGGAGGGGGGAAGAGGACGAGGGAGGTGTGACATTTCAGGTGCCTTCCATGTTTTGGCATCCTCTGTCCAGCTCCTTCTCTGCCACATTACATTACATTACATGGTTATTGCTTTAGGTCCAGCGGACTCTTCCGAGCCAAATCAGGACCAGAGAAGTGAAAGAGGACTCACCCCTGATCCGCATTAAAGATCTGCCGAAACAACCCTAGTGGTAACACTGCAGGCACTCCACCAGCCGGTCCCTTTACAATAAAGACATCCCACGCAGGGGACGCTGAGGCTATACTTCAATTTATCGACACCAGTTTACAAAGACAAAATAGAATACAAACATCATTACACAATATCAAAAAAAACACATACATATAAAATACCTACATTTCCAAATAATAACATCATAGGAAGCCCCAGTAACCATTTGGCAGAAAGCATCCAATATTCCCAAGCTGATCCAACAGACCTCACACTCAAATAAGGAGTTTTGTCCCGGAAGAGTTTTCAAGAAAAAAGGTAGGTGACTGGTCTAGCGAAGAAGAAGATAGTATAGTAGATTGATAGAACAGAATAGGAATGAGAAAGAACAAAGGAGAAAGACAGTGACAGTGGGAATTTAAAGCACTAAATTTCCAGAAAGTGGGGATACTATTTATACTGAAACCCCCGGCACCCCCACGGCCTCTCTCTGTCTTCCTATGCGCTTGCCGCCTTCCACTTGCAGTATGGATTTTGTTGGTACTCATTTGCAGCTTTGTGGTATGGAGTGTGTCGTGCGCTGTTACATTTGTTTTGGTCTCATTCAGTGGTTGCATCCAAGTAGGCTTACTAACCATGCCCATCCAAGTTGGTAAACGCGCTCGACGATTATTAGCGTACGCTCAAACCACTGCATGATTTTGCCACCCGCTTTCTTTGTTATGATTTGGCAGTAATCATTTCCAAGTAGGACACATTTTAGTATACAGTTTGTTTACAACACAAACTGCGGAACGTTATGAAGAGCACGTACTCTTCATTAAAAGGTAGATGTTTGTCCTCAGCAAGAGTCCGCCGGTCTATGCGCATTGCACAGTGATCTGGATTGTGCAAGGTCGATTACACGCTAGTGCAGTTATTCTCTTTCGCGAGGGCACCCTCTCTCTTTTTTCTCTCTCTCTTTCTCTCACATACTCATGCACACCCCCTCTCCCCCCCCCACACACACACACCTACTCATACTCATGCACAGGTAATTAACCTCCTCTCAAAGGTGGACAATAAATGCGACATACTGGCATTAATATGTCCTCTAGCAAGTTAAACAAAAAGTCAACATATTCAAGAGAATATCTCTTCTAGCAAGTTCAAAAAAGTCAACATATTTAAGATCATATCTTTTTTTTGCAACTGTTTGTGTGTGTGTGTGTGTGTTTGTGTGTGTGTGTGTGGATGGGTGTGTGTGTGTGTGTGTGTGTGTGTGTGTGTGTGTGCGTGTGTTATTTTTAAAGTTAACATATTCAAGCTTTCTTCGTCACTGTTTAACTAGATAAGGTAATCATGACTGCTCTTTAATGAATATGTAAGATTTATTGGGAATACATTTGAATGGCTTGCCATCTTGGTTTATTGGGTTTGTTTCAGTGTTGTTTACGATGTCTTCCTAAATTAAATAAATAAAAAAGTGTCCACGGTCAACTGGCTAATCATCTGTGCCGCATACACACGAATGACTAACTGGAGGTAATTAAGATACGACATGACTGACTACAATAATTTGATTTTGGCTTATAATGTTTCAGTATATTGTATGCATTATAATTTTTATAACTGTTTTTTTTTGTACAGGAAACAAAAATTAATATCTCCACAGCGTGCTTGCAGGGCACAGCTGTGTTGAATACACATGAAAGCAAAACTTGCCCATTATTATGCGAGACATGAGTTTAAAATAACATTGTTTGGGGGTTAGAATTATTTCCTTTTATTTAGAAAACTTTTGCAACGTATCGAACTTTTTAAATAAAAAAAATCTTATAACGGTGTGCTTCCATATATTGAACTGAGTGCAATGCATATTATTGTTAAAACATCGTAAACTAAAATAACTTTTGTTTTGTTTTTACGGTACTTTAAAACAAAAGTTTTTTTATGCAATTTGTTTACTTGTTGCATGGAACTCTTCTTTATAAAGATATATAAATATAAATCTCTACACAATGTGCTTGCAATACAACCGATTTGCATGCACGAGGAGGCTAAACAGTCGAATTATTAGGGAGGGGGGTAGGAGTGGAGAAAATTTTTTTTTTTTGCTTTATCATTATTTAGTTTAAATTTAATTCTATTATTGATTTTCATGACCATTGACTCTTCTTAGTTCAATACTATTCAAAATCTCTTCATTGTCCACTTGAGGTTTAGTTACGCTCCACGCACGCATGTGTGGCTCTGTGTAACCTAAATAGCATGAGAATCCATCTGTTTACATTAACCTCCTTATGACAAGACGGGTCTTGTTTGTTACTCTTCTCCCTTAAGGCTTGGTTTATAAATTGCCGTCTTCCTGGGTTAATAAAAGGTTTGTGTGTGTGTTTTGTGTATGTGCGTGTGTGTGTGTGTGTTTTTTTTCTCTCGTTTGTTTGTTAAAGATACGTTAGCATTTTTTGTTATGTGGGTGTTTTTAAAATTTATTTTAAAAGATGCATTTTTGAAAAGTCTTTCCGGGTTACATTTGTATGTTTTAAATATATTCCTGAGATATTAATGGGTTTATGCGGGTGTTATTTAAACATGCATTAGGCTTTTTGGGGTTATGTGTAGACCTTTGTGTGTTTTTAAAGGAGCATTAATAAAACAAATGAATTTAAGTCTTTCTGGGAATTGTATTGTTTTTGGTTTGCGTGGTTTGTTTGTGTATTTAGAAGTCTTTTCGGCCGTTGTATGTGTAGTTTAAAAAGGCACGATTAAAGGATTTTGTTTTAATTAAACAACTTCTGGCATTTCCAAATAAATCAGAATATTTAAATTAAAATCACGCCTTTGTCATTTGTACATCCCACCAAAATGGAAACCGTCTCTTCGTGGTTCTGGTCCAATGCATTTATTTATTTCCTTCCGTTAATAATAATAATAATAATAATAATAATAATAATAATAATAATAATAATAATAATAATAATAATAATAATAATAATAATAATAGTAGTAGTAGTAGTAGTAGTAGTAGTAGTAGTAGTAGTAGTAGTAGTAGTAGTAGTAGTAGTAAAACGCTCCTACTGTATATTGCGCGATTCTCCCGCAAGTTCCCTCAATGTGCTTTATAACATGGAGGAAACATCTTCCCTAACTCTAGTATCTTTAATTAATTAATTAATTAATTATTAATAATAATAATAATAATAATAATAATAATAATAATAATAATAATAATAATAATAATAATAATAATAATAATACAGGATGCTATGTACGCGCCTTTCCCCAAATCAATCAGGCTCAAAGTGCGGCGATCTGTACCAACATACACGCTCACCTGTCTCATCCACCCTCACACATACACACAACAAATACACATCCCTCACTCAAACAGGTTGTGTAAAGGCAGGGAGATACACATCCCTCACTCAAACAGGTTGTGTAAAGGCAGGGAGATACACATCCCTCACTCAAACAGGTGGTGTAAAGGCAGGGAGATCGCTATTGGAAGACGGGAAAAAATTGAATTTTTATTTTTGAAAATTGTGAATTGACTGCATCCAGTACCATTATTGTAGGGAGGGAGGAAACCGGAGTGAACTAGCGACCTAGTTCTTCATTCTTCGTGGCTGGCCTTCGCAGCAAGCACAGCATATCAATTTATGTCATTAGAGTCACAAAGCAATCCATTAGCAAAGCTTTAAAAGATGACAGCTTTATACCCATTATAAGGATTGTCTAATTAACTTGTCCTGAGGCAGCAGCAAACATTTTCGTATGTGCTACCAATACATTTTTTTTTCATTAAGGAGTTTGTTTAATTTGTTTTAAATCTTGTGGCAGTTTTATTTTCAGCTAGCTATTTTAAATTCTTGAACTTGAACAGATCAAACAAATTATTATGTTAATTAAAGGGTTTTTCTTCTTCATTTTTGGCAGTTTTATTTTCTGCTAATTAAATCGTCAGTTTTTACATTTTGTGTTTACTCCCATAAACTAGTTGCGAATGTGCGTGTGCGTGTGTTCGTGCGTGTTTGTGTGAGACAGAGAGAGTGTATGTGTGTTATTTATTTAGTTTATTAATTTTTTCTTGTTGAACTCTCCAGGAAATTGACTTGTAAAATTATTCTTTCCCCTAGTTTTACCTTAAATTTTCCCGTTTCTTTCTTTTTTACATTAATAATTTGAATTCGTAAGTAAAATTTAAGATGTGAAGACGACAACAATGTCGAACATGACGATGATGATGATGATGATGATGATGATGATGATGATGATGATGATGATGATGATGATGATGATGATGATGATGATGATGATGATGAAGATGATGATGATGGTGATGATGATGATGATGATGATGATGATGATGATGATGATGATGATGATGATGATGATGATGATGATGATGATGATGATGATGATGATGATAGGGAAATTAGAGAAACGACGGAGGCAGTACAAAACCGTGGGAGGATGTATTTAACGTAAAACCACGCTTTTCAATATTCTCTGTCATAGATCAGAATATATATTGAAGTATGACTCTTCCACCATCCGTCTAAACAGGAAGCCTTGCAAACTCTAAAATGTCTGGCCATTTCAGAAAGAACAAAAAGAAAAAAGAAAAAATGAAGACAGCAAGCCATTCAGATGCATTCTCAGTCCTCAAACACCCCTACCCATATGCGTATTTTTATAATAAAATTGGTCCGTTCTGTTTCGTTTACATTATACAATGATGACTCATGTTTTGAAATATGTTAAAAATGCACAAAATGTATATTATATAGATGGCCCACGATTTGAATACCTGTAAACCAAAATCATCAACCTCATTTCTCCCTCGTCTCTCTCGTGAAACGCACCCTGGGTCTTGTAGGTGAGGGTCAGAATCCTCTACCACTAAACCACCGAACCATCTGTGAAGATAAGTGTACGACAGCTATACATTCAGCTGTCCGAGCTACGCAATGCGTGTTTAGCAAAGAATTGACCGCAGCGACATTGACATTTGAAGTAGAGCAAATACGATGGGCACGGAAGATTGGCTACTGACCGCAGAGATGTTTTTATTACGTTGGATCAAATCTGTTCAATCAGTCCAGATTTTTTTTTCAGTGGGTCTTGAGATACAGCGTGCAACGGAACGACCGACAGGCTGAACGTTAGCTCGTTCTGAATCCCGATAATATTACGATAATATTTAAAGTATTTCTAAATAAGCCTGGAGGAAAACAATACACTCATATAGGATAAGAATAATATAGTAAAGAAATGGAAGTTTGTTTTCAAAAGTCGGATGCCCGGAAACAAAGAGATTTGGCTATAAAGTTAGAGTAGCAGTTTTAGTCGTCAATCGAACTTGAAGACCGTATAATGTTAACGTGGGCCACACGCTGTATATAGTGGTTGTTATCGACGCAAGTGTGTGATTTAAACCTCTCCTTATGCCACGCTGTGGAGGGTTATCGAAACGCTAGAAATTTATTGAATCATACTTCACGTTACTGCTCTCGGTACGAGAGTCCACGGCTTGCAGTGTCAGAATTATTTGCTTTAACGTTAATTTCCAGTTTGGTTTATGTATGTGTTTGGTCCACGTTTTGGATTGTTATTCTACAACCGTACTTGTGTCCCGTTATGCGTGCTATAGATAAGATAAAATAAGACAACTGTATTATCTCTTTCAAGAACTGATGTAGAGACCGTTAAAAACATATTTTTCTATGTGTGTTTACATTAACAGTATTGATCAAACGTTATTGTTTAGCGTAGTGCATGTTCAAGTTGAAATGCTAGTGATGTTACTGGCAGCTTGTTTGGGTTTTTTTTAAAACTCGATTATGATTATTATCCTATCCTATCCTATCCTATCCCATAACTCGGAGGTCGTAGGGGCACCACAGATGATCGTTTAACCAGCGTACTCCACCTTTCCCTGTCCTTAGCAACCCTGATGGTTTCGCTCAGTGTCAAACCAGTCTATTCTCGAATGTTGCCCTTCCACCTCTTTTTCGGTCTCCCTCTTCTTCTACCTATTTGGCACTGAGGATGGTCTTTGCAAGACCTGATGATCTGGTGACGTGGCCATACCATCGGAGTTTCAGTTTTTTCACCACTGTGAGCAGTTCATCGTGTTGTCCAATGGCTTT
>CM072516.1:21387645-21400145 GCA_036898135.1 Oncomelania hupensis
AGGATCTAACTCAAACCGCCCGAGACGCCCACCCGCAGCCTTTGGGGCGCATGGTCTGACGCCCGGACAACTGAGCACTATCCTGGCCAGCCAGGGATGGGGGAGAAGGGCCAAGTGCATGCTGGGTGTGTTCTTGTTACCGGCACTCACCCGTCTAAGACATGAGCGTCAGGATCTTTAAAGTCCGTTATGATGGAATGTGTGCGGCACACGGACTAGACCTCGGTGTATACTCTCATCCGAAGGAGTAGGAAACGGGAGTAAAGTGTCTATCCCAGGGACACAACACAATGGCCCGGCCAGGGCTCAAACCCGGGACCTTCAGATCCGCAAGCCAAAGCACTACCATTAGACCACCGTGCCTCTCATGCATGGTCACCCATCCAAGTACCAATTCCCCCCCACCCCCCACCCCTACCCACCCACCCCCACCCACCCCCCATTTAACATTAACGTCTTGAAAAAGCACTATGGGATAGCTGTAGATTTCGCTTTGGACAGCACGCACAATTGGAAGCCCGAAAAGCGTGGCACGCCATTTTGGCCTGTTCCACAAGTCTTGGCGGTCGCTTCCCGCCGTCGCCGTGTTTACTAAAATAAAAAAAAAATAAAAATAAATAAAAATGTGACGCAAGCTAAGTGCAAGGTGACGCGGCGTGACGTAAATCACGCAACGCGAGGTCGCTTGCGGTCTCGCCAGAATGGAGACGTCGTGGCCCAGAAGTGTGATTAGCTCCCTTCGCTAATCATCTTTCATCGTCACACTGCGTAGCTGAGACTAACCGATCTTTATATTACGTTCGCCTTCTTCTCTTGTGAAAGATACTCGGCGAATCTCAGCAACGCTGTAGGATGCATCGTTTGTCTTTCAACCAGTCGGAAGACTTTACACTGAAGATAGGTCTAATCTATCTGTCTGTCTGTTAGTCTTCATGTTTTTCTGTTCGTCTGCCGCTTTTCTGTCTCTGCCTGTCTGTTACAACTGAGACGCGTACGATAATTCCAACCAATTTTGTTTGGCAAAGCGTTTATTTACCTGTGATGTGGTTCAATGCTGTGGCCAGAAAAGCTTGACCTAATGTTAGTTTCTTTTCTTCAGTCGGTATTGAGATTATTATTGAGATCTTTCTGGAACTGCTTGTTAACCACCAACGGAAGATTTGGGATCAGATTCTATCCCTTAACAAGAAGTAAAGCCTTTGACGTACGGTAGTACGTATTTCCAGTGACGATTTTTGTTATGATTGGTTTATTGATTACTTCATTCTGAAAAATTTTCTAAGGTTTTCTGTACTGTACCGTGGGCATAAATATAACGCCTGTCTGCGCGTTTGAGAGAGTTTTTTTTTTAAATGCAGTTATTGATGCTGTTAGCATCTGAAAAAAAAAAATAAACATTAACGACGACTCCTGCCTTGTTGAATGAACGGGCTTTGTGGACATGAACATGAGTTATAGAGATTCAAGCACCTGGACTAAAAGGACATTTGCGTGTAACACTGTCTCCCTGACTCTGTCTCTGTCTGTCTGTCTCTGTCTCACTCTGTCTCTCTCTCTCTCTCTTCCCCCCACCCCTCCCCTTCCTCCCAATGCTCTCTTCAATGTATTATCTCTTTTTGAATATATTTTCCACAGTGTCTGTCTCCCCTAGACAATCCTTATTTCATGCTGCTTACTTTATTAGTCTGCCCGCTTCCCAAGAGTCAACCTCTTTCTTTGCCCGAGTTCACAGCAACGACTAGCCATGATTGGTATTTCCACGACTTTATAACGTACACCATCGATACCGTCTATGTCATCATCTTTTTTGCTTTTTTTTTTTTTGGTTTGCTTGGCTTCATTTTTCATCGCCATCAGTATTGTTGTTATTGCCATGGTGGTTGGTGCTGTTGTTGATGTTGTCTTTCTTTGCCCGAGTGACAAGGCCCGTCGAACTACGATTGCCATGGTGGTTGGTGCTGTTGTTGATGTTGTCTTTCTTTGCCCGAGTGACAAGGCCCGTCGAACTACGATTGCCATTTTCCGGCCCTTCAACTTTTATTATTCCATCAATGCTGTCTGTGTCATCAATTGGTTTTTTTCTGCTTTTCTCACTATCCTCCTCTTCTCCCTCTTAATGTTGTTGTTGTTGTTGTTGGTCTTCTTCTTCTTCTTCCTCTTCTTCTTTATCATCATCATCATCATCATCATCATCATCATCATCATCATCATCATCATCATCATCATCATCATCATATCTACTTCTTTTTCTTTTCCTCCTCCTTATTCTACTCCATCATTATTATCATCATTATTATCATCATCATCATAATCATCATCATCTTCCTCTTCTTCTTCTTTTTCTTCTTCTCCTACTCCTCCTCTTCCTCCTCCTCCTTCTTCTCCTGCTTCCTCTCCTTCCCCTTCATCATTATCACCATCATCATCATCATCGTCATCATCACCATTATCATCATCATCGTCGTCATCATCATAATCTTTCTTCTACTTCCTATCCTTCCTCTTCCTTTTTTTTCCCCTCCTTCTTCCTTTTCTTCTCTTCCATCTCCTCGTCCTGCTTCTTTTTCTTTCTGCTTCTTTTTCCTCTTCTCCTTCATCTCTTTTTTCTTCTGCTGTCTTCCTTCTCCATCGTTCTCATCCTCTGTACTTTCCCAGTAATTTGTATTATTATTTTGAAGATGGGTAAAGGTTAATTCCGTCTCTTGACCTCTCACAGCGCCTCCACTGGATGCGGTTGTAGGCTGAGCAGGACAGTTGACAGAGAATTGGAGAGGAGGGGAGCGAGAAGCTTAAGGGGGAAGGGGTAGGGGGATGGGGAGGGAGAGAGAGAGCATTTTTGTATTTGTATTTTCATTGTAGTATTACAGAACGCACTTCGAGCTAAATAGGTCCCGTTTCATCATGCATTCGTTAGCGTTTATTTTTAACACTATTGTCTATTATTATTATTATTATTATTATTATTATTATTATTATTATTATTATTATTATTATTATTGGCGGCAGGGATAGCTCAGTGGTCACGAGCGCACGACTTGTGTGAGTGCGTCTTGGGCGACGTGGGTTCGAATCCTGACTTCAGCAAACTATTGTGTGATTGCTGGATATTACGGGTCAGCGCTTTGAGAAGCTGAGCTTGTCAGTGCACTATATTAGAGAAATCTCTTTCTTTATTACAATCTTCTATTATGTTATTATCCCTTTTAATCTTCTGGAGTGTGCAAAAGTTAGAATGTGAATACATTTGAATGTTGTTGTTGTTGTTGTTGTTGTTGTTGTAGTTTTTGTTGTTGTAGTTGTTTTATTTTATGTTAATATTTCCACACCACCCAAAATCCTTGTACATAATTATTTCACTTAGTTATTAAACATTCCCTTTCGAATGTCTTTTTTGCTTTGCTTTCGTTGTTGTCTTTGACTTGTGACTTACTCTTTGTTCTATGTTACAGAGCGGCGCAACACCATAAGCATGCAGCTGCAGATCCCCAGTTGAAGAAGACAAATTGAGGAACCAGTTAGCTAGAGGCTGGACGTCTTCACGCCTTTGCTGGACTCTTTACTTTACAAAAGTGGTACAATAGACTTCTGGATCGTTTTGACCATTCCCACAACCAAGCTCATGGTATCATCAATCAAGTGTTTCAGCCCTCTGCGAATTTCAGCACAAGGGGGAGAATATAAATCTACCAAGGCCAGTGTAAAACCGGATCTTCGTAGCTATTTAAATTTTCAAATAAGTCGTCGTTCCATAGAATTTTGACCTGCTTGCTACCAAACCCAGGGACTGTGTTTCAGCACTTTTGCGAATTTCAGCACGGGAAAAAAATATAAAATCCGTCATCGTCAAAGTAACCAGTATTGGGGATCTCTGCACATTTCAGCATTGAAATGTTCACATAATTCGTCGTTTACTAGAATTTTGACCTTCTTGCTGTGCTACGAAACCCAGGGTTTATACAATGTTGACCTTTCTGCGAATTTCAGCTCTGAATATAGTAAAACTGTCAACGTCAAAGTAATCACTATTTGGGATCTGTGCACATTACATGTTCAAATAAATCTAGACTTTTGACAATCTCGCTGCAAAGCTCATGGTATATATATAAAGTGTTTCAGATCTGCGAATTTAAAGCACTTAAAACTTTTAACCCCCAAGGCCAGAGTAACCAGTATTTTGAATATCTGGACATTTTAGCATTAACCTTAACATAAATTGATTGAAGCTTTGGAATAGAACTGTTGTAGAATTTTTGTTTATGTCTCGTAGATTTTTTAAAAACCATTTTAGTGTTCAGATGAAGTTGTCTGCTGTTAATATGAACTTCTATAATATTCCGGATTTCTGCACATTTCAAACATCTAAATGTTGAACAAAATCGTCTGCTGTTGATTCTAAAGTTTTGGAGTTCAGCTTCACACAAATCCAATCTATTACAGTCTCGTGTTGAGATGTATTGCTCTCACCATAATTAAGATCTATTGTATTTGTAATGAGCTTTCAGAGTGTAATACAATCATAGTTTACTAAAGTTAGCTTCTATTCTACTTGTGTTCGTAGACCCCATGGTTAAGCCTACCTCATGAACCTGGAAAGATTCTCTGACCAATATTTCTCGCCAAAACACGACGATAATAACAAAGTGGAACCTTTGAAGTCTTTCGAAATTTATGGTGTTTTCTGGTGTGTGTGTGTGTGTGGGTGGGTGGGTGTGTGTGCGGTGTGTGTGTCATACCAAATACAATTTATTGCTTCTGAGGACGACCATTGTGTTATCCGAGTGGGATAGCTAATAAATTAACTCTGGATATAACAGCGTACTTGGTACACTTCAGGTCTACCAGAAAGCTTGTTAGTGTTCTTCGACTACAAAAAGTGTGCTGGTTTGGTTGGAGCTTACAGCTTGTGGTGTGCAAGGAGTTTTAAATTGTGGAATAATTCCTCGCGGAATAATTTTAAGACACGAATACCCTGTGTTGAATTAATGTATTATGGATTGCTATTTCAGGTTCAAGTCTTCAAAAGTTGAAGTGCGTCTAAACTATTTATAGTTCGCTGTTTTGTTCTTTCTGCCATTGTGTTGAACATTTTGTTTGGATACCCTTTCGCCCAAGGAATAGTGGATTAAATTAAATGAAAGCTATTGAAGAAAATTGCGCTTACAAGTAATGTGTCACTGCGTCGCAAATACAATGCGTGAACTTCTTGCGAACTGCAGTTGAAAAGCGATATTTTCATTCTACTCAGAAGGCGGCCTCGCATGTGACTTTCCAGTGATTTTGAGTTTTACTGAAGCAAATACCCTTGGATTAACTAACAGATTAAACATTGCAGTGTCTTTGGATTTAACCTTGCAGCGACCTTGAGATTTGCAATTTTACAACGGTGTTGCAACTGCGATTATTATGATCTAACGGTGACTTCTGTGATATAACCTTTGCAGTGACCTCAAGTTCGAAACTGTTGTAGAAATTGGCGCATGTGACCTTGCAGTGACCTTGAGCTTAAAAAAAGCCAGTACGACGGCGTGGAGTTCAGAGATTAGTTGAAAACGTGAGGGGCTACCAGGGTCAGAGAAATATCTGGTAGCCATGGCAGAAATCATCCATAAACTGTTCGGTCCCAAGCACGGCAAACACAGCGACGACAAGGGCGGAGCCAAAGGGGGGGATGGAGAGGGTTACACGAAGGCGCAGCATGAATTTTGTGAGTAGTTTTTGAACTTATTTGTATGTGTGGATTTATTGAGTGATTGGTTCATTCATTCATGCATTCATTCATATAGGCTTGTATCCATTTTTTTAAATTGATTATTTGATTGAATGGATGTTTGTGGTTGGCTTTGTTGGTTTGTTGGTTAGGTAACTTTGTTTAAATTAAGCCTATATTATATGAGTGCAGCAATGTGAGCCTATTGTATTTTTTTTTATTTAAGTGAATGACCAAATTGTAAAGATGGGAAGGCAACATGAAAAGATCGGCAAGAATGTTAGGCTACATGTGATATGTTTGTCCATTGGGTTGTTGAGTGAGTGAGATGATTAATTTGTCTAATCGATTCGTGGTTTTTTTTTTTTTGCGTATTATTCGTGTTGTTTTGTTTTGTTATTGTTGTTGTTATGTGTATGAGAGCTCTCTCTCTCTCTCTCTCTCTCTCTCTCTCTCTCTCTCTCTCGCTCTCGCTTATCCCTTGATGGCTTCCTTGCAAGCGTGAACCGCCTGGGTTAACGAACGGTGAACAATCCTGTTACATTTTTACGTCTTCTTATATTTCCTCTTCCCGATTTTAAAAAAAAAAAAAGTGATCTTCTCCATCGTCTTAGTTGTTGTTTTTTTTTTAACGCACAGAAATATTTTTACAGTTTCTTCCACCATCACTCCATTCGTTACAGGGGTGGGAGCGCGTTGGGTCAGTGAGGAAAGCAATGGTAAAACAATAGAAGCAGTCGAACTGCTTATATATAATAAGAGGGACAAGTTGAGACTTATGTGCGATCCCCGAAACAGAATAGCGCCCCTAATAATACGGCATTCATACCTGTTCGGCGATGTTGTGCACCAGTGCACGATGGAATGAGAAGGGGTTTTCGTTTTTCAGCTTCCCAAACGAAGTAACAAGATAAATTTTGTATTCTTTGACGATGTATTCTTGAGGCTAGTACTTGTATTAGCTAGCTGTGGGTTGTGCACCGGTTTGCTCTACAATCCCAACGCCACTAAGTTAGATTGAGTCTAGCAAACAATGTAACTGTTGCATGCAGCATCTTAATAATAGCGTACGTATACCTGATCAGTTATTATGCACCGAACTGTTTGTGTCATATGCATTTTGTTTTTCGTAATATCACTAGCTGAAGGCGTGCAACAATGACTTAGGGTGTAACGTAGTCATGGCAAGTCACGTTGAAAGGGAAAATGTTGAAATCGTCGTTCTCAGTCTGGTCTTTTGACAACTGGTGTTTAAATGTCACTGATAGATCCCAACCTTTGATAAGGTTTAGGACAGAGCAACTGTAGTGTAAAGTTAAACATTGTCTGCAACAGTACTCCTGCTCTCTATTTTCCTGTCATGTAATAATTATAATTTATATATTTATTTATTGTTGTTATTATTATTATTATTATTATTATTATTATTATTATTATTATTATTATTATTATTATTATTATTATTATTATTATTATTGTTGTTGTTGTTGTTGTTGTTATTGTTGTTGTTGTTAGTAGTAGTAGTAGTAGTAGGAGTAGTAGTAGTAGTTACATTACATTACATGATTATTGCTTTAGGTCCAGGGGACTCTTCCGAGCCAAATCAGGACCGGACAACCCCCGATCTGCATAAAAGATCTGCTGAAACAACCCTAGTGGTAAAACTGAATGCTCTCCATCAGCTAGTCACTTTACAATAAAGACATCCCACGCAGGGGAGGCTGAGGCTATACTCTAATTTATCGAACCCCCGTTTACAAAAACAAAATAGAATACAAACGTCATTATAAATTATCAACAAAACACATACATATAAAATGCCTACATTGCCAAATAATAACATCATAGGAAGCCCTAGTGACCACCTGGCAGAAAGCGTCCAATATTCCCAAGCTGATCCAACAGACCTCATACACAAATAAGGAGTCTTGTCCCGGAAGAGTTTTCAATTAAAAAAAAGGTAGGTGACTGGTCTAGCGAAGAAGATAGTATAGCAGATTGATAGAACAGAGCAGGAATGAGAAAGAACAAATGAGAAAGACATCGACAGTGGGAATTTAAAGCACTAAATTTCCAGAAAGTTGGGGTACTATTAATACTGAAACGAGGGATGTAGTAGTAGTCGTAGTAGTAGTAGTAGTATTTATTATTTATTTAACCGTTCTTATATAGCGCTTTTCCAGCTCAAGAGCTGCTCAAGGCGCTGGCCGATACAGGATCTAACTCAAGCCGCCCGAGGCGCCAACTTGCAGCCTTTGGGCGCATCGTAATAACGCTCTAGACAACTGAGCACAATCCTGGGCAGCCAGGGATGGGGGAGAAGGACCTACAGTAGGTGCATGCTGGGTGTGTTCTTGTCACCGGCACTCACCCGTCTAGGACACGAGCGTCAGGATCTTTAAAGTCCGTTATGATGGAATGTATGCGAAACAGACTAGACCTCGGTTTATACTGTCATCCGAAGTAGTAGTAGTATAAGCATGAAGGATAGGAAGACGGGTAGGTGTCTACAATTGTTAAGGATAATGACGAAGGTGCGTGTTTGTGTGAGTGTGTGTGGAGGCGGGGTGGGTGGGTTATAGTTTCCAAGTTAATGATAAAGATTCTTTATTATGTTAATTTGTTAAGGGACTGATAGGAAGAATAGACGTTATAATTAGTCCCAAAAAATGTATCCCTAATTAAAAAAAAAGGTTTTTAAAAACTCTAGTCTCTCTCTCTCTCTCTCTCTCTCTCTCTCTCTCTCTCTCTCTCTCTCTCTCTCTCTCTCTCTCTCTCTCTCTCTCTCTCTCTCTGTGTGTTTTATCATAGTACAAATAGATATGTTAATATCAGACAAGAAAGATACAAGAACAAATAAACAGAAACAAAGTAAACTTAATACTACATAAAAAGAGGTGGGACCAATATAACAGAGAAACAAAGAACAGAACAAACACAAAAAGTGCCAGATTTGTTCAAAATTTGTTCAAAATGGACTTTCGAGTTACGAGATAGGATTAGTTAGTTAGTTATTCATTGCTTACAGGGTCTAGCGGACTGCAAAGAGCCGAATCAGGACCACAAAATCAAGACCACAACTGGGCTGAAAGAGGACCCGCCCGTGTTCCGCATAAAAGATCTGCCGAAACAACCCTATTGATAAACATTATCATAAAATATCAACAAAACACATACATATAAAATGCCTACATTGCCAAATAAGAACATCAGAGGAAGTCCCAGTGACCATTTGCCAGAAAGCGTCCAATATCCCCAAGCTGATCCAACAGACCTCACACCTAAATGAGGAGTTTTGTCCCGGAAGGGTTTTCGAGAAAAAAAGGTAGGTGACTGGTCTAGCGCAGAAGAAGATAGTATAGTAGATTGATAAAACAGAGTAGGAATAAGAAAGAACAAAGGAGAAAGACAGCAACGGTGGGAATTTAAATTCCAGAAAGTGGGGATACTATTTATACTGAAACCTCCGACACCCCCACGGCATCTTATAACATAATTACCTCTTAAATGATAGTTCCCTATATGCTGTGTGTCGGGGACTATAATTGTATTAGAAGAAGAAAACCCCCCACGGAGGATACGAGATACGATAGGATAGGACCTTAAATATACCACTGAAGACAACGTAGGATATGACCTTATATATCCCACTGAAGACAAGAAATCTAGGCCAAAAAAAAAAACGATCAGAAATCAATAGTATTTAATTACTGCAACATGCACGATCACAAGAATTAAATACTCTACTACAATGACACGATAGTATCGTAAGCGTTCCTACATGCATTGACGCCACCATCAAGTCAGGGGAAGTAACCGAGTCATTGTTATCGGCTTTTTTTAGTATAATTATAGAAGGATTTGCCCCTCTTATTATATAGGCACTTTGAAGCAGCGAATATTTTAAACGTTTTACAAATAGATCGATTCAGCCCCGATGCTTGAATCTCAATTCGTTTATCCACGCTGTCTGTACACTCAGCAACAAGGCAGGAGTCGTGGAATAAAGTTTTCCAACTTTATTCAGCTAACACCAACAACTGCATACAAGATCGCTTTCCAAAAATCACCCTTAAATCGCCTTTTTTACATGCAGACAGTGCATTACTCATATAGCCTCTATGCAATCCAGAGAAACCGCGAACTGTCCAGAATGACGCAATAACACCCCATTCAGAATAAATCTCGTCACCGGTATTCGCACTGTCTTACGTCATAGAACATTCCTCAGTTTACACGCTATTGCCAGATAGATCTGGAAATTTCGATCGATAATAAACAAGTTATTCCAGAAAATTCTCAGCGTTACTACAACACTATCAATCGATGGAAATTTTCAACATTATACAAAGCATTTTCTATCAACAGCGCAGAATCAAATCAAAAGTAAATAGACGCTGTTATTGCAACTTTATTTCCTAACCACCACCCCACACTCCCGTCCCCGTCCACACCACCCTCCCTCCCCCCTTCCACACTCCGCACGAACTTCCAACGACCCTTACCCTCTATATCTCCGATTCTTGCCTCGTTAAAATCAATTCATCTGTTTCAATTTGAGTGGTTCATATTTTAAAATCATAATAATTATTTATTCATATCTTCTTAAAGTACATTTCTTTTCTTTTTTTGTGTTTGTGATGGTTGAGACTCTAGTCTATGCGCATTGAGCGTAGCTGTTTTATGACATGGAATTTCGGGCGCCTTAAAAAGTCAACATCATTATCATAAATCGTCATCATCAGCAGCAGCAGCAGAAGCAGCAGTATCACCACCACCACCACCACCACCATTATCCTCATATTTATAATTATCGTCGTCATCATCATCGTCGTCGTCGTCATCATCATTATCGTCATCATCATCATCATCATCATCGTCATCATCATCAGCAGCAGCATTATCATCATCATTATCATTATCATCATCAATAACATCATCACCTTCGCTTTCTCCTTACCCTCTCACCGCGCTCAGATCTGCCTCTTCTCCCGACTGCCAACTACTCCTGAACTTCTAAATCTTCTCTGGATAGACAAGCCTGAGCTACTAAGTACCGGTATGCATCCGACTGCGATTGACGTCAAAGTTCGTAAGCCAATTCCCCCTCTTATTATCAGTGGTTTTAACTAGAATTTACATACTCCCACAACCCCCCCCCCCACTCCCTCTTCTCCCCTACATTCCCTGCATCTTCCCTCCTCCCTACCCCCCCCCTACCTCCTCTCCGTTATGGGTTTTCTTAAATGGAAGGTTCTTGGAGGTTCAGGAACCTTTTTTTTCCCGAGGTTCTCCGATCTTCAAACTAGGTTCTTCAACCTTTTTTTGTCTCTTTGTTGTCCCAATAACATTTTTTTTACTCCTCGAGTTTCTCAGATCCCGAGCCTAGACTCAGATTCAGATTCAGATTCAGAAAACTTTATTATCTCCAAGGAGAAATTCTAACATGGATTTGCTGTCAGCAAAAGGTAATAAAATGTAACAATACTATAAACATGTAAACATGTACGTGTAATCACGCTTATGTACATATTAACAAGAACATTTCCGACACATTGTAAAACTTAAAATACATATCACACTACATGTCCTTATTGCACTTCAACATAAATAAATAAAACACCTACCCACAAACACACACACCCACACACACACATCCACACACACATGGATTAGACATGAGATTATAAAATTATAAACGTTATAAAGCATCTTAAAAAAAATATACAATCATCAAACTCTGCGTATCATTCTAGCACTGACAATCACAGATTTTAAAACTTATGCATTAGTTAACTAGATACATACTGACTCCTGTACCTTATGGACATATTATAAAGAAAAAGCTAAGACAAGCCTTTACGTTACCACCAAGACCTCTCCAGCACTCCCTCCATCTTCCTCGCTAAGCCTTCGTCTGCGAATGGCATCGAAGCGGCGAAGCCCGCCAAATTCGCTCAGTGGACTGTCTGAAATGACTACCATTGACATTTTGCTACAACAGTCTGCTCTAATTACCTCTTTCCCCTTCAGCCAACTAGCGCTCTCACACTCTCTCTCTCTCTCTCTCTCTCTCTCTCTCTCTCTCTCTCTCTCTCTCTCTCTCTCTTTTTTTTTTTTCTCTTTTCTTCTCCCTCTCTTTCTCATTCCTTCTCTCTCTCTCTCTCTCACACACACACACACACATTCCCTAAATTTGTTAAAAAAAGCACAAAACACAAAATTCTAAAAACCGTTTCTTTCTAAATTAACTTAGCCATTTTGTCACGGTGGGTGTGTGGGTGTTTCTGTGTCTTTATGTATGTGTCGGTGCGTATGTGCTTGAGGTTATGTCCGTGTTTATGCGTGTTTCTGCGCATGATATTGCAACCTTGATCCGTTCTTGTGTTCATTTTGTGTTGAAAGTCGTATTGCCTATTGTTTCTTATAATGTTTTAATGGTAATATTATTTGCTTGTAGCGAAAACCAATAAACTTTGAGTCTTTGAGTCACGGTTGAGGCGTTAAAATCTTTTTTTCTATTGCCTTTGTTGTATGTCCCATTTTAGTTATGCATCGACTATTAGTGTAATGCCAGTGACGCGCAAATTAAACTGCTAAATAGTCCGTAAAACAGCAATCAAGATATTGTATAAATCTTATACGGATATTACAAATAATGAAAAATATAAAGAACTCCGAAGATTACCACTTCAAAAAATAATTTATATTTAATACAGCTATCCTTATGTTAAAAATCACACACGGAGAAAACTGCATAGCTTACATTTTTTACATAGACATAGACTTGGGC
>CM072516.1:21402645-21446656 GCA_036898135.1 Oncomelania hupensis
CTTTCGGTTACTAGCAAGACGCTCTTACCAACTGAGCTACCCGGCCCCTCGGCCCCAGTTGAAAACCTGTCTTTCCTTTATAGGCATGACCGATTCACTGCGGCAACAGTACCCCCGTTGGAGTGCCGGGGGTTTCAGTATAAATAGTATCCCCACTTTCTGGAAATTTATGACATTAATTTAAGTCCCCTATACGCTACTGTGTCCGGGGACGGTAATCTACCCACTGAACTGAACTGGAAATTTAGTGCTTTAAATTCCCACTGTCGCCGTCTTCCTCATTTGCTCTTTCCCATTCCTGCTCTGTCCTATCACTCTGCTATACTATCTTCTTCTTCGCTAGATCAATGACCTACCTTTTTTCTTGAAAACTCTTCCTGGACAAGACTCCTTGTTTGTGTATGAGGTCTGTTGGATCAGCTTGGGAGTATTGGACGCTTTCTGCCGGGTGGTCACTAGGGCTTCCTATGATATTATTATTTAGCAATATAGGCATTTTATATGAATGTGTTTTGTTGATAATTTATAATGATGTTTGTATTCTATTTTGTTTTTGTAACCGGGGGTTCGATTAGTTGGGGTAAAGCCTCAGCCGTCCCCTGCGTGGGATGTCTTTATTGTAAAGTGACTGGCCGGTGGAGGGCATTCAGTTTTCCCACTAGGGTTGTTTCAGCAGATCTTTTATGCGGATCGGGGGTTGTCCGGTCCTGATTTGGCTCGGAAGAGTCCGCTGGACCTAAAGCAACAATCAATCAATCAATCTGTTACGTTGAAACGAACGAAAGTGTGTCTAAAGCGTGTACGATAGATCTAATCGTTTCGATTTGCAAAGTATTCAATAATGGAGTTTATTTACCTTTGATTTGAGTTTGCATTGTTGTTAGGAGTGGTTTTGTATAACGTTGATAATTTTCGTTGGTCGATATTGTTGTAGAGTCTTCTGGATCGGCTTGTTTACTATCGATCGAAGATTCGGGATAATTGTAGAAATTTGAAGGAACGATCCGGAAGGAGAAGAAATGTGTAATGACGTAAGTCAGTGATGACGATCTTTAGTTCGATTGGTGGCAGTACGTCATTTCTACCGTATTCGAAATCTTTCCGGAAAAGAGAGAGGTTATTTAATCGTGTGCCGAGATTGTTGTTGATAGTGAAGTTGTTGATAGTGAAACTGAGAGTTGATGTGAAAGTTGTTGAGTTGAATTGAGAATTGTATGCAGTTGTTGATGTGTGCTGAATAAAAGCGGAAAACTTCATACGTGGACTTTGTGACTTGTATGCTGATTGAGCAGGCTGTGTGAATAAACGAATCTGAGTTACACCTTATCAGGACTTCAGCATCGGGGCTGAATCAAATACTGATAAAGAAAAACACCATCATCAAACTGAGTGTAACATTTTGGGGGTCAAGCCGCGATTCACGCCATAGCCAAGGGTTCAACTGCTACAACAAGCGAGTCAACGTTACGAGAGGCAGTCATCGAGGGTAGCCGCCAACGAGTTGCGTCGAGAGGGGCCAACATACTGGGACTACATCCGATAGATTCGGGTTGACTGCAAGGGCGTGTAGTCGCCGAAGAGTTGCTTCGTGAGCGAACAACAGAGCGGGACTACGTAGCTGCCGCAGGACTACGTCGAGAGACAGTCTCGGAGCTACATCGCCAGTGTTACAGAGAGCGACGAGCGGACGTCGCGTCTACTTCAGCACAGGAGCGTGTACATCAACACCAGCGTGGTGCAGCGTCGCATACGACGAGGACAGCGGGGCCTGCGTCAGCGAAGGCGACTAGTGGCAAGCATCAGCGCTACTGCAGAAAGCGTGCTGATCTAGAACAGCCTAGAAAGGTACAGCACAGTCAAGAACTTTCCAGAAAAAAAAGAACTCTACAGTCAAGAACTTTCTAGAAGAAGAACCTTCCAGAAAAGAACTTTCTTTAAAAGAACTTTCCAGAAGCATCAAGATGGCTGACTTCTGGCAGAAAGGGGTTGAACTGAATCTAAAAGGCAAGCAACTGACGGAGTACGTCAAGTCTCAGGAGAGAATACGAGAAAGAGAATTGGAAGAGAAGCGTCTAGAAAAAGAAATAGAACTAGAACAGAAGCGTCTAGAAGTAGAAGAGCAGCGTCGCCGTGAAGAACGAGAATTAGAGGAGCAGCGTCGCCGTGAAGAAAGAGAATTAGAACAGAAGCGTCTAGAAATTGAACAGCAGCGGCAAGAAAAGGACAGAGAATTCGAGCTGAAGCGTCTTGAGTTCCAGCTAGAAATGGCGCGTATCCAGCAACAGCAGAATGCGCCACAAGTTATCAGTGACAACACGGCTCCAAAATTGCCAGCTTTCGTCGACGGGAAGGACCAGATCGACAGCTATCTGGCGAGATTCGAAAGGTTCGCCGAAAGCTCTAACTGGCAACCTCAAGACTGGGCAATTCGACTGAGTGCACTTCTGACGGGGCAAGCTCTCGAAGTTTACACCAGACTGTCGAACGATGACGCCAAAAACTACGACGTCTTGAAAGAGGCCCTGTTGCAGTGCTACAACTTTACAGAGAAGGGCTACCGTAAACGCTTCCGTGAATGCCGGCCTAAGTCAGACGAGACGCCAAAGCAGTTTGTGGAGCGCCTGTCGTCATATCTACACAAGTGGGTGGAGTTATCAGGCGAAATGAAGTCTTACGACAGTCTCCATGACCTGATTGTGAAAGAACAATTTCTCAATGCCTGTCACAAGGACCTAGCGACCTACTTAGAAGAACAAAAGCTGCAGACGCTTAAAGATGTGACTGAGGCTGCTGAAAGATATCTCATCGCTCATGGGAAAACCCTGGGGCTACCCAGCGCGACGAAACATTTTCAGAAGATTGCAAACCATGGGAACCAGGTCCAAGGGAGCCAGACGAGCCAGAGACAGACGGACTCCACGCCTCCTCCCAGGGAAGGGCACTCAAGAGGCTGTTTTATCTGCAACGCTACAGACCACAGAGCTGCCAGCTGCCCTCAAAGCAGAAATAGCGGACAGCGGAGCAGTACGGACAATGCAGCGGCGGGCAACCGGCAGAGGCGGTTCTCCAATCAACGGCAAAACAGTAGATCTGACCACCAAGTGTGCGGCGGGAGCGTCATTCTTCCGAGTGAGACCAAGCGCACAGCTACCCCTGCGGACGTGCAAGAGTGCATGACTGATGGCCAACTTCTCCTTGCCAACGGAAAATCCATCCCCGTCGTCGCCAGCGCAGCTGTGACCGTCCAGAACATGCCTGTTTCCAAGGGACGCGTCGGAAATCATGAAGTGACTGTTCTAAGAGACTCTGGCTGCAGTGGGGTCATCGTCAAAGAAGACCTAATCGCTAAAGAACAGTTCACTGGCGATTCTAAATGGACACTTATGGCCGACAGCAAATGTGTGAAAGCGCCAGTTGCAAAAATTCATGTCAACACCCCTTTCTACATAGGCGAAGTCGAAGCGGTTTGCCTGAAGAAGCCGCTGTATGATTTGATGATCGGGAATATCGACGGCGCGAGACGACCCGACGACCCCGATCCAGAGTGGAGTCCTGCCTCAACTCAACACGTCGAAGTTGCGGAGGAGGATCCATTGCCATTTCCCGATGGAGACATTACAGAGCTGCTACGGGACAATGTGGTTACTCCGGCTCAGCCCTGCCGACCAGAGATCGTCGGTGCTGTTACTACCAGGGCCCAGGCCAAGAGAGACAAGACGTCTACGCCACTGAAGGTCGCCGACAACTCCAAAGCTGCCATCGTGGACAGAGATAAGCTGATCCAGCTCCAGGAAGCTGATAGCACTTTAAACAAGTACAGGAACCGCCAAGACCACGTGACCAAGGGCAATGGCACGGTCTATTTTGAGGTGAAGGCCAAGATCCTGTACAGAATCTTCCAGCACCCGAGGGTCAACGGAGGTAAACCACTACGTCAAGTACTGGTACCATTACCCTTAAGGCGCCAGGTGATGGAAGTAGCGCATGACTCAATTATGGGAGGTCACCTAGGCATCAAGAAGACGTCGGATAGAATCCAGGCGGTATTCTACTGGCCAGGACTTCATGCGGACGTCAGCCGTTTCTGCCGATCATGTGACATTTGCCAGAAGACCATACCTCGAGGAAGGGTCCCGAAAGTGCCTATGCAGAGGATGCCTCTGATCGACCGACCTTTCAAGAGGGTGGCCTTAGACTTATTCGGCGAAATAAGACCTCCGAGTGAAGAAGGTCATCGGTGGGTACTGACTTTAGTGGACTATGCAACTCGATACCCAGAAGCAGTGCCACTGAAGAAGATTGACACTGAAACTGTAGCAGAGGCACTGGTGGACATGTTCAGTAGGCTTGGAGTGCCTGAAGAAATTCTGACAGACCTCGGGACGCAGTTCGTCTCTGACTGCATGAAGGAGGTCAACAGACTGCTGAGCATCCGGCATTTGACTACGACACCCTACCATCCAATGTGCAACGGGCTTGTCGAAAAGTTCAATGCTACGCTGAAGTCCACCCTGAAGAAACTGTGCAGCGAGCAGCCCAGACAATGGCATCGCTATATCAACGCCTTACTTTTCGCCTACAGAGAAGTACCGCAGGAGTCCACCGGCTTCTCTCCGTTCGAGCTGCTGTACGGAAGAACCATCAGAGGGCCGATGCACATCCTGAAAGAACTGTGGACGAAGGAAGTAGACACCCCAGAGGTGAAGAACAGCTACCAGTACGTGTTTGATCTACGGTTGAAGCTGGAGCAGACTCTCGAGATAGCCAGAGAAAACCTGAAGAAGTCCCAGGACTGTGGAAAGCACTACTATGATCGTAGGGCTGTGAATAGGAAGTTTAAACCTGGCAACAAAGTGCTGGTGCTGCTACCTACTGATCATAATAAGTTGCTGATGCAGTGGAAAGGCCCGTACGAAGTGGAGACCGTGGTGGGGATCAACGACTACAAGGTGAAGGTCGGTCAGCATTCCAAGATATACCACGCCAACCTCCTTAAGCTGTACGTGGAAAGGCCATCAGAGACTGTGCACGCAGCCACAGCAGCTGTGACCGACAACAGCTTTGACAGCGAAGAACTGTTGGAACTGGGAGACTTCCACAGCAAAGAAGGCATCGATGATGTTAAGCTACGACCGAGCTTGACGGAAGGTCAAAAGACGGAGCTCAAGGACCTTATGGGCGAGTTTCCCCACAACTTCAGCGATGTCCCTGGCTCTACGACTTTGGTCGAACATGAAGTCCACACCCAGACCTGGAAGGAGCATCTGCAGACCTTGAGGGAGCTATTCCACCGTCCCGCAGAAGCCAACCTGACCGTGAGACCCAGCGAATGCATTCTGGGAAATGACAACGTCGACTGCGTCGGACATCCGATGGAAGAAGGAGACAACGGAGGACGCACTGATTCCAGGGAAGCCCACGTGATCATCGTCTTTGACCCTGGGCCGATGACGACCGCAACTGACGAGGGCGTCGTTTCCTTGCGAATGAAAGAACATTGACTGTGTGGACGAACTAAGAATATTGGTAATGACAGACTTGAAAATGAAAAACGTTGACTGGGTAAATGATCTGTGAACATTGACTGTATTCAGAAAGACTTGCAGATGAGAAACCATTGACTCTGTGTGAATGAACTGTGAGCATTGACAATATCCAGATAGACTTGAAGATGAAAACCATTGACTCTGTGTAAATAAGCTGAGCGCAATTACAGTATTCAGAAAGTCTTAAATTAGTTTCAATTGTGGACTTTGTTTGTGCATTACGTTTCAACGTTGTTGAAAGAAATTGGGTAAATTTCTTCTTGAGTGGGGGGTTATGTTACGTTGAAACGAACGAAAGTGTGTCTAAAGCGTGTACGATAGATCTAATCGTTTCGATTTGCAAAGTATTCAATAATGGAGTTTATTTACCTTTGATTTGAGTTTGCATTGTTGTTAGGAGTGGTTTTGTATAACGTTGATAATTTTCGTTGGTCGATATTGTTGTAGAGTCTTCTGGATCGGCTTGTTTACTATCGATCGAAGATTCGGGATAATTGTAGAAATTTGAAGGAACGATCCGGAAGGAGAAGAAATGTGTAATGACGTAAGTCAGTGATGACGATCTTTAGTTCGATTGGTGGCAGTACGTCATTTCTACCGTATTCGAAATCTTTCCGGAAAAGAGAGAGGTTATTTAATCGTGTGCCGAGATTGTTGTTGATAGTGAAGTTGTTGATAGTGAAACTGAGAGTTGCTGTGAAAGTTGTTGAGTTGAATTGAGAATTGTATGCAGTTGTTGATGTGTGCTGAATAAAAGCGGAAAACTTCATACGTGGACTTTGTGACTTGTATGCTGATTGAGCAGGCTGTGTGAATAAACGAATCTGAGTTACACCTTATCAGGACTTCAGCATCGGGGCTGAATCAAATACTGATAAAGAAAAACACCATCATCAAACGGAGTGTAACACAATCAATTCATTCATTCATTCATTCATGTATTTATTCATTCATATAATTCAAACAGTCAAGGCTCTTGTCAAACGCACTGACTGGTGATCACGTTTGGAAGAAGGCAGTTCGAGTCGCTGTTGAGTTGTACATGTATAAGCAAAAGCACAGGCAAGTGAACAGCTAATTTTATGTGCTTGGTAAAGAGAATGAAACAGATCATTGCTAGCAATCGAAATTTGTTTCTCGTTATTATAATAATGTTTTGTTTTTTTTTAGGTGGGCAATGAGCTACAATTGAAAGCAAACGCTTGGCTTTCCTTCCGTAGAGATTCATTTAATTCCAATGTTGGTGTTTTGAGCTCAATCATTTGGTGGAATCGCAGATGGTACAACGTTTTACTGTTATACGTTAGTATCCAGTTTTTATTCTTGTCGTTGCCGTCGTCGTCATCCTCGTTGTTGTTGTTCCATCTTCTTGTTCTTGTTCTTCTTCTTCTTCTTCTTCTTCTTCTTCTTCTTCTTTTAATAATAATAATAATAATACAGGATGCTATATACGCGCCTTTCCCCAAATCAATCAGGCTCAAAGCGCGGCGATCTATACCAACATACACGCTCACCTGTCTCATCCACCCTCACACACACCAAATACACATCCATCACTCAAACAGGTGGTGTAAAGGCAGGGAGATCGCTATTAGAAGACGGAAGAAAATCGAATTTTTAGTTTTGGAATTTTTATATTGACTGCGTCCTGTACCATTATTGAAGGGAGGGAGGAAACCGGAGTGCCCGGAGAAAACCCTCGGTGACCTCAATAGTCTCGTACCTAAGTCACATACGTTCGCCCCTTGCGGGAATCGAACCCGCGACCTTCGGCATAGGAAACCGGCGACTTATCCACTGCGCCACGAGGCCACGCCTTCTTTTCTTCTTCTTCTTCTTCTTCTTCTTCTTCTTCTTCTTCTTGTTCTTGTTCTTCTTCTTGTTCTTCTTCTTCTTCTTCTTCTTCTTCTCACCGCTTTTGTTAGTTCTTTTTTCCGGTTCTTGTTTTTTGTTTTGTTTTCTTGTGGTTTTTTTTTTTCGTTGTTTTTTTTTTCTTTTATCTTTTTTTTTAAATCTTTTTTTTAATCACGTCCTCTTTCGCCTCTTTATATCGCCTTATTTTCTTCTTCCCCTCCTCTTTTCCCTCCTCTCTCCCGTCTTCTCCCTCCTCCTCCTCTTCCTCCTCCTCCTCCTCCTCCTCCTTCTTCTTCTTCTTCTTCTTCTTTTCTTCTTCTTCTTTTTCTTGGGAATTGCTTTGCTCTGGAAGCTTCAGTGGTGTTTTTGGACAGGGCGAGAAGAGTCAATTTATTGGATGCCCTCTCGCTCCATCAGGCCCATTCCACGAATGACGTCACACTTCCGGACATGCGCGGTAAACTGCAGCAGGTTATTTCCCTTACGGACCACGGGAACAGGCCATACAATTTGTTCTGTTTGGTATGCAGAGTATCTGAAGCTTGCGCGGGGATGGGATCATTGTGTTCTTTTTGCTTCGTTTAGTAGACTAGAGCCGAAGCGTTGGAACTTGGCAGCGAAAAGAATAATGGGGGTCGCTTGGGAATTAGAGATGTTCCTCTGTCTATATTAGATAGATAAATGCTCTATGTAAATATAGGTATCTAAAATGTTTGATTGGTTACTTTATATATATATATATATATATATATATATATATATATATATATATATATATATATATATATATATATATATATATATATATATATATATATATATATATATTGCCGGCGTTGTTGTGATGTAAGAGTTTAAGTTTATTTCAGTCAAACACGAAGCCAAGTTTACCATGAAGAAGCAAAGGAACAGAGATGAATTAATAGCGCTATGAGAACAAATCTGGAACCCAATTTGTAAGCTACAAAATTATTGCGTTCAGTGGTTCCTTTGGTGTAAACACTCAGTTTTGATAACTTTACCGCATTTAATGGAGAAGCCATGTAATAATGATAACGCGTGGCAATCATGAACATCGGTCTCGTTAGATGTGGACACTCGCAGGCATCTCGTATGAGGAAAAGACCTATACGATGTACGACGCTTGTGCAACAAAGGTCATTTATAGAAGAAGAAAAACAACACACACAAACCACACCTTACGTTATAACATTTATTTACAAGCCGAGGTAGTAATGGATGGCGCCTGGAAATTGCAAAAGTTAATAATAATAATAATAATAATAGTAAGAAGAAGAAGAAGAAGAAGAAGAAGAAGAAGAAGAAGAAGAAGAAGAAGAAGAAGAAGAATTAATGCTTACATGCCAGTTTCTCCGAATCATTAAACAGGCTCAAAGCGCGTCGGTGTGTTCTAATTAAATATGTATACTCACTCTCACATACACGCCCAAAAGCACATCTATCACTCATACATCTGGACGTGGTATAAAGGTGGATCTCTCTCTCTCTCTCTCTCTCTCTCTCTCTCTCTCTCTCTCTCTCTCTCTCTCTCTCTCTCTCTCTCTCTCTCTCTCTCTCTCTACGTCTCGTAGATTTACACATCAAAGGGAGACAATCGACTTTACGACGTTAACTCGCAGCGGCAACGTTTTGAAAAGAGTTCTTTCCCTTAGATTAGATCGTCAAAAGTTGAACCTTAGTATTTCACTTATATTTCGCATTACTGTACACATAATTATGTAACGGACTTTAATTGTTATTTTACACGTATACAGTAAATAACATAATAGCTTCGTCATGAAAGTAATTTAAAGCCAGGTCCTGAATCTGTTAAAGTGCAACCACTGATGCTGGCAGACAATCATCAAAATTAATTCGCTTGGAGTCTGAGCTAATTTTATCAGTAATGTTTACACCAGATTGTATGATCATAAGAAAGAGGGGGGGGAGGGGGGAGGGAGAAAGAGAAAAAGAGAGAGAAAACAATTGCGACAACAAAAATGAACACCACCGCCACTTACAAAGATAACAGGCAGGAAAAAAGTCCTTTTTTTGTGTGTTCATACCGCTAAATAGTAAAAATTAAAACGCATGGAACGCGCAACCCGGGCGTTGAAGCACACACACACACACACACACGCGCGCGCGCGCGCGCGCACACACACACACACATTCTCTCTCTTTCTTTAATATTATTCTATCCTATCCTATCCTATCCTATCCCATAACTCGGAGGTCGTAGGGGCACCACAGATGATCGTTTAACCAGCGTACTTCATCTTTCCCTGTCCTCAGCAACCCTGATTTTTTCGCTCAGTGTCAAACCAGCCCATTCTCGAATGCTGTCCTCCCACCTCTTGTTCGGTCTCCCTTTTCTTCTACCTCCTTGCACTGTGCCTTGCAGGATGGTCTTTGCAAGACCTGATGATCTGGTGACGTGGCCATACCATCGGAGTTTACGTTTTTTCACCACTGTGAGCAGGTCATCGTGTAGTCCAATGGCTTGTGTGATGGTCTGTCGGACTTCGGACTTCGTCGTTGGTGACCCCCGTTGGGATGCCGGGGGTTTCAGTATAAATAGTATCCCCACTTTCTAAAAATTTAGTGCTTTAAATTCCCACTGTCGCTGTCTTTCTCATTTGCTCTTTCTCATTCCTGCTCTTTTCTATCAATCTGCTATACTATCGTCTTCTTCGCTAGACCAGTCTCCTACCTTTTTTCTTGAAAACTCTTCCGGGACAAGACTCCTTGTTTGTGTATGAGGTCTGTTGGACCAGCTTGGGAATATTGGACGCTTTTCTGCCAGGTGGTCACTAGGGCTTCCTATGATGTTATTATTTAGCAATATAGGCATTTTATATGTATGTGTTTTGTTGATAATTTATAATAATGTTTGTATTCTATTTTGTTTTTGTAAACGGGGATTCGATAAGTTGGGGTGAAGCCTCAACCGTCCCCTGCGTGGGATGTCTTTATTGTAAAGTGACTGGCTGGTGGAGAGCTTTCGGTTTTACCACTAGGGTTGTTTCAGCAGATCTTTTATGCGGATCGGGGGTTGTCCGGTCCTGATTTGGCTTGGAAGAGTCCGCTGGACCTAAAGCAATAATAATGTAATGTAATGTAACGTCGTTGGTGATGTGCTGGGTATAGGAAATGCCCAGAAGTCTTCTGTAGCACCTCATCTCCATGCTTTGTATTCTTCGTTGGAGATCTTTATTATCATAGTTTTACGGGAAATTCTCCTTTTGCACTGACCGTGTGAGAGGCGATTTTAGAATAAAACAAAGATGAATTACACCGATCTTTTAATAAAAATGCTTTCTCTCTCTCTCTCTCTATCTCTCTCTCTCTCTCTCTCTCTCTCTCTCTCTCTCTCTCTCTCTGTCTCAGAAGTAGAACAACAGCAGCAACAACAAAGAATAATATTCCTTTTCAATTACTTTGTTCTTGAATTATTTTATTCAGACCTCCGTGTGTGCGGTACATAAAAGTATAATTGCCATTTATTGTGAATTTTATCACGATTACTACAAAGCGTCAGGCAATGAAGGAATGAGTGGTATCATCCTCGGATTCAACTTGAGTTGCACTTTTACTTCAAAGCTCATTAAATGTTATGTCGGAGTTTCTGTCTGCAGCCACGAAAAGGTAAAGGGTTTTTGTTTATATTTAGCAAAACACGATCCTCCCGGGAGATAGAGAGAGAGGGAGGGAGAGAGAGAGAGAGAGAGAGAGAGAGAGAGAGAGAGAGAGAGAGAGAGAGAGAGAGAGAGAGAGAGAGAGAGAGAGAGAGAGAGAGAGAGAGAGAGAGAGAGAGAGAGAGAGATCAAAGGGAAATAACCTTTTTCTGACTCGTGTGTTTATATCTGGTTTATCTCCCGTGAGCATTTTTTCTTGCGGTCCCTTTAAGCAGCAGCTCTCCCTCAAGTCTCTCCAGTTTGTGACTCTCTCCACAGTAGAATGGATCCGCGACAGCAAAAAGACAGTGGGTCCTTGATAGCATAGCGGTACAGTAGTAGCGTACAGCCCATGTATCATAGAGAGACGGGTGAGATATAAGGGCGTCTTCGGCGAAACGGATAGGCCACTCACCCGGTTTATTGCCAAACCGCGAACCAACAACGACCCCATCATTTACATGGGAAAACTACAGACCTTGATACAGGCTTATTTTATTATCTGCGGAACATTCACCTATCATAGGGCCTATATCGTTTGGAGACGATTGCATGTGTTATCTACCTCTGCGCGATCGACGATCCACTTTCTTTTCGCTTAAAATCGCGGATTCGATCTACTTGGTTAATGGTCTTGTGTACTGTCTGTGTCTTGTCTTTGTCTCTCTCTCCTCCCTACCCCCCCCCCCCCTCCATTCCTCTTTCTCTCTCTCCTTCTATCTCTCCTCTCTCTCTCCCTCTTCTCCCCCTTAAGCTCAATCTCGTCTTCCCCTTTTCTACCACTACCCTTTTAATCCTTGTCAGCCCCCTTTGTTTTTCCTCCTTTCTACCTTCCCCCTCTTTTTGTCTTCCCGTTCCACCCCAAACCTGCCTCCACACCTTCCTTCTGTTGCCTCCTCGTCTTTAGCTCTCTCGTTACTGTCCTCCCCCCCCCACCCTACTCCCCATCCTCACTCTTCCGCTACTCTCTATACCTACCTGTCGATACACCTTCACCTTCCTCTCGCTCCTCCTATATTTTCCATTCTTCTTCTCTCCCTTTCCCCCCTTTCTCCCAACCCCCCTACCCATTATTTCATCACCCACCCACCCTCTCTTTCTCTCGCTCATCTTTAAAACTGGCTTTGGCAGAGGTTCAGCGGGCTTGCTTATATTGTCAGATCGTGTGGCCCGCGTTTTATTTTGTTGCTATTTATACACAAGGACAACGCACTCGTTCGCGCTACCGTGGGCCTCCTGCCAACGACGGGCCTCGCTGGGAAGGGTGAGAGGAGGGGGTGGGAGAGAGAGAGAGAGAGAGAGAGGGGGGGGGGACGGAAGGACAAAGTATCTAGAAGGGAGGGGAGTAGTAAGCGATAGAAAGGAGATAATGCCGGGGGAGCCGGAGGGTAGTAGTGCAGTAGAGACTTTTGACTTCTGAATCACAAACTGTTTTATTAGGCCTCCGGCCCATACGTTTTGGGGAGTAGGGTTACCCTATCCTATCCTATCCAGTCATTCGAAAGTCGTTGGGGCACCACAGATGATCGTTTAACCAGCGTACTCCATCTTTCCCTGTCCTCAGCAGTCCTCGTGGCTTCACCCAGTGTCAAGTCGAGCCACCCATTCTCGATTTTGTCTTCCCACCAATTTTTCTATCTCCCTCATCTTTTGCCTCCTTGCACCTTGCCTTGCAGGATGACCTTTGCATGGCCTGATGCTCTGGCCATACCATCGGAGTTTCTGTTTCTTCACCATTGTGAGCAAGTCATCGTGTTGTTCAATGGCTTGTGTGATGGTTTGTCGGATTTCATTATTGGTGATGTGCTAGGTGTAGGAAATGCCCAGAAGTCTTCTGTAGCACCTCATCTCCATGCTTTGTATTCTTCGTTGTAGATCTGCTGTAAGGGTCCATGTTTCGCAAGATTATAGAAAGATGGAGATGGCAAGAGAGGGCAGCAACCTTACGTTGGAGTGTAGACTGGTGGTGGTCTTGTCTTTCGAAATGGGTTTCAATCTTGTCTGGACAGCAATTGTTTGTGCTGTCCTGGAGAGGACTTCCTGTCTGGACTCACTGTCTTATACTGTTGCTCCTAAATATTTGAAGCTGTGCACAGTGTTGAGGGATTGGTCTTGGACTTTGATGTCCGTGTTGATGCCATTGGTGTTGTTGGTCATCATTTTGGGCTTCTCTGCGCTTATTTCCATTTTAAAGGCTCTGGAGGTGGAGTTAAGCCTCTGTACCAGCTGTTCAAGTTCTTGTTCCTCTCCAGCCGGTCCATCAATGTCATCTGCAAAACAAAGGTTGGAGCTTGCTCTATCCCTATGCTGACTGTACCTTCATGATCTACAAGGGCATCCGACATGATGCGCTCTAGAAAGATGTTGAAGAGTGTTGGAGAGAGTATGCATCCTTGACGCACACCGATTGTTGTTCTGAACTAGTTCCCGATGGCGCTGTTGCGGAGGACTGCACTGGTAGCCTTGTCATACAGGCTTTTGAGGATTTTATTAATGTTGGGGCTGATGTACACTCTCATGGTTGCCCACAGAGCAGCACGCCAGACCAGATTCGATCAAACTCTTTCTTGAAGTTTACAAACACATGATATAGATGTTGTTGGTGCGGTAGGTATTTCACACGGATTATTCTGAGGTTGAAAATCTACTCAGTGGTAGTTCTCCATGCCCTGAATTCTGCTTATTCTTCAGCTATGATTTGTTCAACTTTGGGTTTTTAGGAGGACTTTGCTGGGATGGCTGATGAGGCTGATGGTGCGGTAGTTTTGTCACTTCTGAAAGTTATCCTTTTTGGGAAGAGTGATGACAAGCGACTGGGTCCATGGTGTAGGCCATTCCCCACTCTGCCAGATCTTGTTATAGATAATGGTGAGGGCGTCAATCATGGTTTCTCCTCCTGCTTGAAGCAAGAGTGGGAAGAAATTAACGCAACTCAACCAAAGCGCACACACAAACATATAGACTCTCTCTCTTTCCCCTCCCCTCCCATCCTATCCCCACTCTCACAAACACACACTTTTACACACACACACACGCACACACACAATGTAACGTAAATAATGTCCATATGGATAATTTAGTGACCTAATAGTAGGTCTATATGCCTTTTTGTGACTATTGGTGCACATAACATAATACATTTATAGCGAACTTACAGCGCTTCTGATGACAACGTTGTAAATCATATATATGATACCTGCGATTATAGTGAATGGGACGTTCACACCTGATAGTATAACCATACAATTTTTTTTTACTTTACTTAAAAGGTCGAGCGTTATTTTTTTTAATATTTTTTTTAAATTATTTAGTAATTCTCAAGAATTTGTCATTGTTTTTTTTAGTTATGCTTTCTCAACAACCCAACAAATAAAACACACACAAAACGACAACAAACAGACAAACAAACAAAAACATGTCATTCATAGATTATTCAACATCATGTCATAGAAGACTTTATTATATTACATTATTTGAAAGCTCTCAAATAAGAGTGAAAGTAGCTTTAAAAAGACATTAGAGTCCTCGAAAAGACTTGTTTAGCAGACGACCTTTTAAAAGGTCGAACATGAAAGTTAGATTTAATTTTCGCCCAAAAAGTATTTAAAATAAACAAATATATGGATATACACAGCATGTAGTCAGTTCTAAGCGTCAATTAGACTTTGGATGGGAGTGGGGGGGGGGGGGAGGAGAGGGGCAGTTTTGATCTTGGCTTCAACCACACTTTAAAATTTTAAAGAAGAAAATAAATACCTCCAGTCTGTAATGCCGTGAGGGAAGGCTAAAAGTGCGTGACTGAGTAGTGTCAAAACTGTTGTCACACGCCTGAAGTCCTGTGCTGTTCACTATCTGCTGTCTTTGACAATCTAATGTGTTATTCTAGCTGGTTTGCAAACGGGCTATTATTTACCATAAAATGTTATTACGATAATATCATTTTCATGTTGCAGTTCAGTTTGTGACAATCGCACCTTCACCCCGGCCTTCACCAACCGCGCCTTCATCTCCTCCTTTAACTGTTTTATAATAAGCTTCGTCATTGTTGATATTAATAATGTATATACGTAACGGATCTGATACAATCTATTTATCTATCTATCTATCTATCTATCTATCTATCTATCTATCTATCTATCTATCTATCTATCTATCTATCTATCTATCTGTCTGTCTGTCTGTCTGTCTTATAATATATACCCTTTTTATATATAAATACACACACATACACTCACACACGCACACACAGTTCATCCGTGCTATATTTGCCAATAATTCTAATTCTAAACATTAACTTATATAATTTGTTGGTGTTGAAGAACGAGAAGTAGGGGTGTTGCGTCGCTTTTATTTACAAATAGTAATAATACAAGACGTCTGGTGATGTGATTATCAATGATCATTATTGTTTTCTTCTGTTTTCATCAGATTGCCGCGCTTTGAAAACGATTGAAGAAAAAGGGTGTGATAGCATCCATCATCATCATCATCATCATTAGTAGTAGTAGTTGTAGTAGTAGTAGTAGTAGTAGTAGTAGTAGTAGTAGTAGTAGTAGTAGTAGTAGTAGTAGTAGTAGTAGTAGTAGTAGTAGTAGTAGTATCATATTCCTTTTGTTGTGTACATTCTTAAGATTAAGACTCCTCTTAATTTGTTTGGTTGTATACATTCTTAAGATTAGGACTCAGCTTCTTTTGTGGAATTCTTAAGATTAAGCGTCGTCTTCAGTTTGTTTGGCTGTGTACATTCTTAAGAAGACTCATCGTAATTTATTTGGTTTTATGAATTCTTAAGATTCAGACTCCTCTTCATTTGGTTGTGTAAATGCTTAAGATTAAGGCTCATCTTGCTTTGTTTGGTTGTGTAAATTCTTAAGTAGACTCGTGGTCATGTTGCAGTTTTTTTGATGGGATTAGTTCGTTGTACTATTGTTAAATAGTTCATCTAAATGTCATGCTGTTTGGCTTTTCTCTGTGACCATTTATATTGTTGCATAACTTATTTACGACCTTCTCTGCCCTGTTGATAGTTTGAATAGAACCAAGCAAACAGACTAGTTACTAGAACTTTTTTTTTTAATATTAACTTTAAAAAAAATTCTTTACATGACTTTGTCTGAAGAGAACTGATGAAGAAACGCGAATTTAAGAAACAAAATCCGTGTTAGGTGGTTTGTGTGTGCTTGTATTTGTGTACGTTTCAGCGTGTGTGTGTGTGTGTGTGTCTGTGTGTGTGTGTGGGTGTGTCTCTGTGTGTGTGTATCTCTGTGTGTGTCTGGGTTTGCGTGTGGGTGTGGGGGATGGGTGTGTGCCGTATCGTAGTCTATCCTATTTATGATACAGTGACACAAGTTATTGAGATAATTAGCTAAATAATTATATTGTTTACGTTTCACGTTGTTTCGTTTGTGTGTATATGGTATCATATCTTTTCGATCTAGTTTGTTTCTTCTTTTTGGTATGCTTGTATTCCTCAGTAAACACGTCGTTCATTAATGCCATAGTTCGCGATGACATGCACGCGATAGTGCAGAAAATTGAATTAATTATAAAAAACAATTCGTCTTCGCTATCAACAGGCCCACGGTGTAACATTCCTTTTTTATTTTACGACAGGGTGGAGTCTAAGATCGACAGACAGAAAACTGGAGTAAGAAAGAAGAACGAGAAGAAGGAGCTATATCGAAAGTGTTGAAGGAAGAATAGGAAAATGAAAATTAGACACACACACACACACACACACACACACGCACAAAACAAACACGCACGCACACATACACCCACACAAACGCGTACACACACGCACGCAAAGCGCACACACACACACACAACACACGCGCTATACCCACAACTGCCCGCATATACCCAAACGCCCACCCACACACACACACACACACACACACGCACACATTCAGTTTAGTTCTGTGCTGCTAATACATGTGCGTTGTGGCCAAGTGGGCTAAGGCGGGACTAACTTGTCTTGTCCACAGGCCAGAAACCAATGGCGCCTAACAGGTGTGGGTTCGACCCAGCATCTGGGCGTTATGTTTCTCCGAACATTATTTACTTTCCACTCGGGCAACGTCTTGGGGGGTTTTCTCCGGGTACTACGGTTTGCTCCCCCAGCAAAAATTTCAAAAAATCACAACTAATGTTAGGTAGGTTGGGTTTGGGCGCGCCACAGGCTGCGACTACGCTTTCCCCAGGGGAGGCGGCCCAGGATTTCCCTATGGAAAAGGGACAATAAGGTAAATTAAAAAAATGTATGTTGTTTTTTTAAATGACACTTTGAAACGAGCGGCGTTAGTATAAAGAGAAAACGTGAAGAGTTGAAGGACACATTGAGTGGGGGCTGGGGGTGGGTGAATGGAAAACCAAGAAAATGACACTAGTACAAACACACCTAGACAGCACATTGATGTGCATAATACTAGGCTATTAATAGTCTATCCCTAGTTTGTTTAAACTCTACAAATAAAATGTCAGATCTACCAGACGGCCCGCAACGCTGGTGTGTCGCTGAACTGCCTCATAACTTGTCGTTGGTGGTGATGGTGGTGGTGTCCTGTTTGTTTTCTTTTCTTTCTTTCTTTCTTTCTTTCTTTCCTCTTTCTTTCTTCGTATATTGTTTTCATTGGAGGGAAAAAAAAGAAGAATGGTAGATGCAAATAATACTAATAAAAAAAGTCAAATTATGACATACTCCTTATTTCGTTTGCTTTGGTCATTTTCGGTTATTAATAGCGTTTTTCATTTCAACGTCAGCCCACTTGGAATGCTGTGGCATTGAAATCCTTTGCGAAGGTTAACACTGTAGCATTATGGAATTCCCATAAAGTAAAGTTCCATTGAATGTTTGAGCGTAGAGCAATTTAGTCCGTCATAAGATACACCAGTGCTGAAATTTCAAACAAAATAATTCTCCCAAGCCCCCAAACAGGTAATGAGTAACTGGTCACAATATATAAATAAATGCTGAAACGTAGGCAGTGTATTTGCTTTATTACCCTCCCCTCCCCTTCTCTTTCTTTCTTTCTTTCTTTCTTTCTTTCTTTCTTTCTTTCTTTCTTTCTCTCTCTCTCTCTCTCTCTCTCTCTCTCTCTCTCTCTCTCTCTCTCTCTCTCTCTCTTTCTTTCAGTACAACTTATGTTAATCTGATGAATAAAATTTGATACAACAACATCTCTTTCTTTCTCTCTCTCTCTCTCTCTCTCTCTCCTTTAAACCCGTTCTTCTTCTTCTCTCACACACACCACCCCACCCTTCCAGTTCGTAATCCTATTGTTCTTTACCGCATTCAGTCCCTGTCATTCGTTCAGTGTGTCTTCGTCAGTTTTACGATGCGGAGATGTCGAGGTTTTATTTCCTCACTTAAGAGCACAAGGGACGGTTAAGCCACAAAAGTTGGTTTTAATATTTTCTTATAAAGCTCAAACTCCTTCAGTACAAACCAGACTGCAGTATTTGATGCAGTCCAGGCCAGTTTCAAGTTCAGAACCGTACAGCGGTGAGCGGGCTCAGACAACATGAAGTCTATTACTAAAGCTGAGTAAGACTCATCCCGTACATTAATGCGTTTTGAACTAGGATCACTTTTTGTTGTCGTCGTTATTGTCTATGACAATTTGTTTAGTTGTTTACAGATACAGTAATTCAGGTTGAAGATTTAATTAATATACCGCACATGCCGCTGGAACAATATATACAATTCCCGAGGGAGGTGCTGCATTTACTGAAGGACCTGTACCCAGATCGCTTTTCTCAGTGCCCTCTGATTAGGCCTACCAACCTTGAAATTAATCAATTAATTAAATTAATTAATTAAATATTAATTAATTAATAATAATAATAATAATATTAATAATAATAATTATAATAATAATAATAATAATAATAATAATAATAATTAATAATAATAATAATAATAATAATAATAATAAAGTAGTTGTCGGGTGTGTCGGATAGTGCAGTGGTTGGGTGCATCGCTACTGGTCGAAAGTGAAGCACCGTCCGGTGCGGTTAGCCACTTGGATGGGTTGGACCGCTAAGGCGTGCCGTGAAAGCGACATAACAACGCCCCCAGTTGACTCAACTGTGACTGTGTTCCCTACCCTCTTGAGGGGGGGGGGAAGGCAAAGGCAGCGAGGGAGGAGAGTTGGCTTCGCCCTCATTACGCCTGGCCCAAGATAAGTGTGATCTCCTACATCACACTCCCTAACGGCCACAAGGCTATGGGTACTACTTTACTTTTTTTTTTAAGTAGTAGTAGTAGTAGAAGTAGTAGTAGTAGTAGTAGTAGTAGTAGTAGTAGTAGTAGTAGTAGTAGTAGTAGTAGTGGTGGTAGTAGTAGTAGTAGTAGTAGTAGTAGTAATCTTCTAGTACGATTGCGCCCATGTGTAAAGGCCTAAGCTTGTCTAGCCGTATAGGCGGATTGGGTAATGGATTATTTGGCGACATTTACATTTATTCCAGGTATGCTAAATAAATGTGTAGAGTTAGCTGACTGCTGTGTACAGTGACGGTTTAATCAGGGGCCAGGTGCACAGTGCACCAATGTGAATGTGACATAACATCGAGTCTAGTTGACTCTTTCGCTCTTTCCATAGACCAATCAAGGGGCGCCCAATGCTGGTGTTTCAATGTGTGGCACAGTATAAAAAATTGCAATAATAGTACTGCAAGTGTCATTGACGAGGCATCGAGAAGATGAACGTTGGTACCTGGCCATGACACCGTAACCATTGATGAACGTTGGTACCTGGCCATGACACCGTGACCATTGTGGTGCCTCGATCTGAGTCGAAGCTGATGGGACTTCCGCTATCGTACAGACATAAGTTGAAACTTTAGAATGATTTGTATACAATTCACTATACACTGATTGGACAGAAGCAGAGAGCGTGCGTCACAACTCCCCGCATTCAAATACTATTGGTCGTAATTTCAGTCACAATTATTAGGAATGATTTATGAATTATAATTCCGGGCAGCAAATTATGCATATTGTGGTATATTATAGTACAATTGCCTGTTCGGAGATTCTGGCATAGTTGCAGGCACCGAATTTCTCCAAATATATCACATTGTGTGTGTTCTTGTTTTGATGGGGGGTTTTCCCCTTAAGAATATAGGACTAAGGAACTCTGAAAATGATTAGTAATTTCATACAGTTCGTTCGGCATCAATCAACTACGGCTTTCTTTTATCAATCTACAAGATGTTTTTGTCCTCTACAACCTTTTGGTAAATTAGATCTGGATGTTATTGTGGTTTGTATCCCCGAGTAAAATCCTATTAATTTGGGCTTGTGCATTCCGGGACTTGGGTTATCTACGTTTACAACGTGTTTATTCAAGTTTTGTGCATTTTCCTACTATCTCGTTGCGTTGGGGGGAGAAGGGGTGAAGAGGGGGGAAGGAGAGAGGTTTAAGCCAAATGCGGATCGCGTGCTGTTTGATTTTGCCAGCTTCTTTAAAGCTAACAGCAACTATTAGCGTGCCAAATGAATCTAGCTGCTAGCTTCACTCACACCCTGATGCATTTTACGGATGATAAGGATTTGAAGGTAGAATGAAGCTACACGGAGTGTGCTTTAACAGTTAGGTGTTAGGGCATGTCATGGCCACAGTCATTTTTCATTATGAAGAAGAATCCTTTCGCTTGCTTCTTCTGCCTGCGCACCTTTTGTTTTCCCTTCTACAAGTTCTAGACAAACAGCAGCATAGAATAACACTCTAACACAGAAAATCGAGCAAGTAATGTCTTGTAGTACACATGACTGCAGTGGTGTGAGCGGCATCTAATTGATAAAATACTGCACGGGATTGATAGATAGGTATATTATCTCCCTTACCTCCTTCTAACGGCTTCAGTTTAATGGATGTAACTATAAGCTGAAGAGAGAGAGAGAGAGAGAGGGGGGGGGGCTGGGTGTGGGGACTACACCCCAAGTGGGGAATTAAACCCTAAATGTGAGCACCGCAGGAAGAACTAAAAAGCACTCAAAAACGCGATGAAACGAAAGCGGGAAGATTAAAAGAACAAAGCAGGATTATTAAGTAGAAAGTTAAATGGAATATTAGGTGTATATTATACTTTCTGTCATTCACTTCATTCTTGCAGTATTTCTCCCCTTCCTGCTTGCGCAGTAAGCATGTGTGCCGACGTCTGTGGATGGTCATGCTATACAAGACTGCAAGCTCTCATTCAACATTTTCAACAGCTGTATTTTATTGAAGCTGAAACAGAAATTTGTATCAAACTTGATGAAAAGAAAGCGACAAAAAAATAAAGAACAATGTAGGCAAGGCACACATTTTAAACACCGGAAATTAAAAAAATCTGTAGGCTGGCAAACAACAATCTAGCCAACAATCTGGCAAACAAACAATGTAGCCAACAAACACACAAGTGCATGTAGTGAGGAATAAACACTGCAACGTAATGCCAGCAGAAAGTAAATTATGCACAATTTGATGGGAAGAAAGCAACAAGATTAAAAGACAAAGCAGTTTCTGTATAAGTAATAGATGAGGTATGAGCTAAGCCTGTTTTTGACTGATTCAGGCTGAGTTTCAGAGACTGTAGAACGTTAAGCCTGAAACAATAACTGTGTGGGCGCACACGCTTCAGGCCTTTAATTGCACAGGGTAGCGGTAAGCCCCTAAACTACAGCGGCGAAATTGCCCCAGGTAAATAATCTTATCCAACGCTGCTAATGAGACGATCCTTACGAGATTATCTGCACAGTGAGCTGAGGCACGTGCGCAACTCCTGTATGCACATTGCGGGACCGTTGGAGGAAAAATGAAAGGAGCCTGTGGCGGGTCATACGAATGAAGTGTGTGAAAGAAGGGATTGGGTTGAGGGCGATTAGGGATTTAGGTGGGGGAAAGGTTGGAAAAGGAGAGAAGAAATAAACGAGAGGAGAACAGAAGATGGATTGGTTTATTTGTTTGGTTTTTTTGTTTGAGAAATACGTAATGGAGGAAGGAGAGAGAGGGAGAGAGAGAGAGAGAGAGAGAGAGAGAGAGAGAGAGAGTGAGAGTTTTTTGTTTGAGAGAGAGAGAGAGAGAGAGAGAGAGAGAGAGAGAGAGAGAGAGAGAGAGAGAGAGAGAGAGGAAAGACGATCTAATTTCAAAATAAAGAATGAAACATACGCAAAGAGAAACAGAGGCAAGTGATCAAACAAAGATCTTGGGAAGTAGTTTAGAAAAGTTCTTTGAAATAAATACCGGGGGAAAAAAACCTCTGAAATAAACCAAAGAAGAAAGGAGAGAAGAAGAAGAAGAAGAAGAAGAAGAAGAAGAAGAAGAAGAAGAAGAAGAAGAAGAAGAAGAAGAAGAAGGGGCAAGAATAGGAAGCAGCAGGAGAATCTTGAAAGCCGTTCAGACATAAACAGAAAAACAGACTCACGCACCCACAGCGCACCTCAGTTTCACCCAAGAGCTACAGCTGCACATCAGCTTCACCCCCAAGACCTACAGCTGCACCTCGCCCACCCTCCCTTAGTGTCTTTGGCGTCTTATCCAGGGTTACGCATGATTGCGGTTTGAAAGGGGTAGAGAACAGAAGGAGGGGGTCTCTACCTGATTTAGTGGGGCCTTAAGTCTACACTGAGTGGCTTACATCGCACGCAGGTAGCATGCAACTTAAGGAAACTAATCTCTGCCTTATGTTTTTAACTTGTTAAAAAGACAAGAGGTGGCGGATATAGGAGCTAATTTGAGACTGATATTGAGGAATTTGAACTTCACTTTATAAGCTGCGGTTTGATTTTTTTTTCAACGCACGCATGATTTTACGCCCAAAAGGGCTCAAACGCCTGCACATATGCACACACCACAACACAGCACACGCCGCATGCAGGCACGTACACACAACATCACAACATGCCCCGCATGCAAGCACATGAGCACGCACGCCGCATTACATATGCAAGCGGCAAGCATTTTCTCATACGTATATTCACAAGTATAATATATACACACACAACCAAATACGCACACACACACCCATACGCACACACACACTTGTTTAGACCGCGTTGTTATGACTTTAATGAAACGCCACATGCGTTGTGTTGACAATGGGTAATATTTTGTCCCCTTTTTTAAAAGTACTTTTAAGTCTTCTCACGCTAATCCTAAAAGAACCCTAACTCTAAAGGAACACTCTTTAACGAGGTCCGTCAAAACAACGTACGTAAATTTTTAAAGGTACGTCAAAAGAACGCCGTCTAAACATAATCACAGATGTACACATACTACCATCGTTTTGAACTGCATTGAATTCTCTTTCTGTACATACACACTAAGCTAAGCATACATTTCACAAACTCAGCCATCAGCTTTCGAATCTGTGGATTAAAAAAAAAATCATTTAGTTTTCCAGCTATCGAATCTTTTGATCTCGGTCAGCCTTTTGGATAAAAATTTGCACAATCTTTTCCGCTCTTCTCTGAGTCAGAAAAGAAAAGTTGTTCTACAGTTAGTTTTGGAAACTATCGAAGTCTGCTTCTTCTGTTGTCCAGTTTTGCATGTGGGCCGCATACAAGCGCCCAATCAAGATACAAGATAATTTATTGCCAAGTGAATAATACACAAGGAAAGCATTTGGTCAACGTTGCAGCACCACACACAAAGCACACATAAAACATAGTGAACAAGTTGACAGCAAGTCACAATAAAAGGATAAGAAGATTAAACTCATAAACAGATGAACTGTACACAAGGACAAATACATAGTTGCTAGTCAACACACACACACACGCACACAAACACACACACATATTGCTAAATTCTGACCATCCAGTTTGCACACTTCCTCCATTCGTTCGTTCGTTCGTTTCGTTGATTAGATTAACGTCCCCGGACACTTTCGCGTATATGGGACTTGTTGAAGACAGGTAGAAAAGATGGTTCCCGATGAGGGTAGTCGAAGATGATGACCGTTATGGACAGGTCGCAAGTTGAGTAGACCGTTATAGACAGGTCGCAAGTTGAGTAAAATGCCGTGATGAAAGGCGCGCAAGGTGGATGGATCGCCGTCGTCGCAGCGTAGAGGGGCGAAGAGGTGTGGCACTGAGCCATACGAAGAAGGAAGTGAAGGCGAACACGGGGAAATACTGGCGTTGCCGCACAACTGCAGTCCGAAGATCGCCACTCTCCACAGATGTCCCCAATGTCGCCCTAGTGTAGTAAAAGTATGAAAGCTGCCTGGGAAAGCGCGACGGTCAAGCCACGACGAGGCGCGCATTCGCCGCAGCCCTTCCGCTGCTCAGTCGAAGGAGCTGTACCCGAAGAAAATGAAGATTGAAGTATGTGTGGAGTATCGTATCGGAATCTCCTTCCGAGTGCAAGCCCTGGAACGTTCTCGACCGCAGTGCCCCATGGCAAGAATCAGCGGGAGTCATCCAACGAAGACGACAGCGCACCCAGTCGGTCTGAACGCCTCCTGAAGCGCTAATGGGGCTGCCACCCCCACGAACAGTCCTGCCACGACTGTCGGACCACCGCGCTTGTGACTGCCAAATAGCCCACGGACCGCCGCAGTGTAAAATGCAGGTCGGCTGACCGCCGCAGTGGTAATCGCAGGTCGGTTAGGCTAGAGACCGCCGCAGTGTTAAACGCAGGTCGGCTGCAGTCGCTGGCGCCTTCCTCCATTCGACCTCGTGTTACTTTTATATTAGCACGCATGTGCGCAGAGTAGGCCTACTTGTACGAAACTAGCCCTGACACAAAGTTACTAGCTTTCACTACAAACATGGCTTCAACAAATGTATGGGGGACTAAAAAAATTTTTTTTACTTATGTAATAAAAAGTACTTTATTTGAAAGAGCACACTAAACCAAGTAAAATAAAATAAAAAATCAAGTGATTATCTTTATTAGTTCCAGAGATATTAAGGATAATGTGGTAATCGTAGCGTTCGGTATTATATTTGTGCACGAGCGGCATACTTTGAGTGCACTCTATGCAACCAACAGTCAACACACATTGCTGGGGTTTTGTTTTCTTGTTAAGAATGTGGTGTGACATAGAATACAATAAAAACCTATGTGATTGTGAGAATGACAGACAAGTGACAGGTGGATAAAAAATGGTCAAAAACTCAGTTTCAATGCTGCACAAACAACACGAACATGCATTTTCAAGAGGCCAGCACACAAATATTAAAAGAGTTACAGTCTTGAAACTGAAGATATGTATTACAGTACATACATAATATTCATGTAATTTTTTTATTCTGTAATGGTCAATTAGATTTTGAGTTACTAAGCAGCTAGGAAGCCCTTTCATTCAAATTTGTTAGGCGGAAAAAGCACATAAACTGAACATAATGTTACTAAAGTAGCAATATCTCCAAAACTACTGGATATACTTAGCTGAAATTTTACTATGTTATTGACAACAACCAAGGCTACATACTAGCATTGCAAACATGGCTAGAAAACCAAAATACAAAATTATATTTGTCCAAATATGCGGGATTTAGTGTGTAAAAACGTAGCGTAAAGTGGATAAAATAGCAATATTTTCAAAATTAAAGCACCCACAAACCTCAAACTTTACAAACTAGTAAATAACAACAGTCCGTATAAACAAATGCTTAGAGAAGTTACCACACCATGACAGACTTGACCTGGCTGAAACAATTAAAACTTTCTCAGGAATTTGTTATTATTACAGTTAAGAATCTTGTAGCTATGACTTTTTTTCAAAACAACCGCATGCATATTTACACATGTGAATCAAATGATAAATTAAAAAAATGGCTAATTCCACAAAAGTAGTTGTGGTAGGTAGAATGTCAGCACAAGTTATTTAAGAAATTTACACACACAAATAGCGTCTGGCTTCACAAGATGCAACAACGCTAATCAAATAAGAATAAGTTATGTACTGAAACTACACATTTACAGGATGTAACGCATTTACACACAAAGCAAATGTCTTCAACAACCAAAACTTATCAAAGAACATATGGCAAAAAGCCTCGTACAAAAGTGCATAGAACTTTGCATCAGCCAAGACCCAAATTCTTCCATTTGTAGAAGTCAACGGCAAGTCCACAGTCAGAACGAACTTGCTGCTGACTGTGTCCTTGTCCGGTCTTGAGGACCACTGGTATGCATCATTTTTCACATTACTTCGCTGCAGAAATGTAATTCGGGCCAGATCTTCAGACAACATCTCTCTATTTCTCCTACAAACCAGTCTTCCTCATACTCCACTAAAACCGATGTCCCAGGGGCAACTGATGTGAAGGACACCTGACTTTCTGTCAGTGATGCCAATGTATCATTTATCTTCGCATGCAACTCTGCATCTTCTCTCTTATCGTTGTCAGCCTCCTCTCTCTCGTTGTCATCCGCCTTCTCTTTCTCGTCGTCATCCGCCTCCTCTCTCGTCGTCAGCCTCCTCTCTGTGAATTATGTCGACCGCTGCCTCTTGTGGTTCCACTGGCTCCTCGTGCCCTGGTCTTGCTTGTCTTTGCAGAAAGGCCTTGAGGGTTTTTTTAAGGTCAGCAAGCTTGGCAGAGGCCTTGAGCAGTGGTGATGCCTCTTTCCTCTCCCTGACTTCATAAGGGCTTGTTTCATCCTTTGGAAGTGGGCATCATCTGGAGGAGGAAACAAAGTTGACTTTAAAAAACAGTAACCCTATCTCCTACATATATGTGCTGTTTCATCATTAATAGTTCTAAGGATTGCAAAATAATAACATTAGAAAAGTCCTTATAGTTATAGATTAGCTGAAATTTACAAATATTAATTCACAAGTCCCAGTCTTAGAAAACAAATTTTAATTTTAATTAGTCCAATAAACCATTGACTAAAGTGCTTATATATCGAGTAAATTTGTCTAAACAATCTTGATATTGCATTTAGTGACAAGTGTGTGGTCTACATCAACTACACCTACTAGGCTAGCTTGTAGCTTTGTTGATGACAGTAGGGCTATTCTCGAACTATCACAGTATCAGCAGCCACTTCCGGTTTGAGGTAGCGTTGTATTTTTACAATATTAATAGCCATCCTTGAAAATATACGTTTATAAATACAGCTTAGGGTTAAAATAAGTAGGCTAATAATCTTTCACATTATAGTGGTTCTATTACTTTTTTTTTGCCCAAGAAAAATTACAAGTCGCGCGAAGTTGCAGTCGTTCTAACATGCTTGCTGTTAACAAACGTGAGACGCTTCACTCGGAAAACCTGCTACAACTATTTTAATTTCTTCTTTCATCTAACACTACGAACTGTTGTAGACACATAAAACAAACAGCAATAAAGAAATGCAGTACTCACCAAGAATAGCCTTCATACCGAAGATAAATCGAAGAAAAACATTCACCGGTATCGTTCACAGAACACAGGCGCGTAGCCATGTTCTTCGCTGAACTTTGGCGTTCAAAACGGACCGGGTAGTTCGCTTTGATTGGCTCGCGCAACGCGATGTCATAAATATTAAATAATTCCCTGAGACCATTAAAAACGTACAAAAACAAGCTTTCTATCGCATCTTTTTTATATAATTTTCAGTTCAGTAGAAAAAAACGGATATCTTCGTTCAAAAATGTCCCTCTTGTTTACACGTCATTTTAACCAATTATTTCGTATTTACATTTTTAAAAAATTATACGTGAATAAAGGGTAGAGTTCTGTGTGTTTGACCGATCTAATTTGCATGTTGCGAATGAAACCGGTTCTTCTCTCTGTGGAAATTTCCAAACGTGCTCTCTGTTCGTCGCCGAGGTTAGTGGCTGCGGCCAGCGACATGCGTTGCCAAAATCTCAATCGGATGGCTTAGATTTAGCACTAGTGTTAATTTAATAAGTAACACAGTGATTTAGACAACAGAAAGCAACACACAAAGAACAGATCTTTATTGAGAATATTTTTTGTACACTATTTATGAACATTTTCTACTGTAAAACGTCAAGTGAAAATCGAGTTCTAAAGGCCAGAAGACCGCTTTCCCGGCAGGCTTACATAGAGGCTGCCAAACATTTTTTAAAATCTTTTTCTATTATATCATAGATGCGAATAGACGTTAAATAAAATAAATAAAATAATACATATTAGCTTTTTTCTTCTCAAAAGCTATGTAGTTAGCTTTCTCAGTTAAGTCCTATCCTATCCTATTCCGTAACTCGGAGGTCGTGGGAGCACCACAGATTTTCGTTTAACCAGCGTACTCCATCTTTCCCTGTCCTCAGCAACCCTGATTGTTTCGCTCAGTGTCTAACTAGTCCATTCTCGAATGTTACCTCCCGCCTCTTTTTCGGTCTCCCTCTTCTTCTACCTCCTTGCACTGCTCAGATAAGTGTTCTTTAGTAATTATTGTTTATGTCCGCAAAAATAATTCATTTTGTAACCGTCAGCGTTTTTATCAGATTCAGAATAAATATGTTCACAGATTTATCCTCCCCTCCCTCTCCAAACTATCTATGGCTCATACTCACAGCAATTGTCAATGAAAAGAAATTGTTTTACCTCAATTGATAAATTGAAGCCCTTTGTTAAATTTCAGAAGGCTACATGACGCGTTGAATCTTGCGTCGAATGATAAACATGTTTTTCGTAGTATAATATTATTGTTGTTAACAAGCAGACAAACGACATGTCCATGCAAGGAAATCGGTACCTTGGAAAGGTTTTGATGTGTTAAAAAGGCCAGATGAGAAAAGATAAAATTTGGCATTCGGAGAAACCTTCTTCAGCACCTTGCTATGTATACACGTTAATTATTAAATGGGTCAGTTAAGCTACATGTTACGCTGACTCTGGTCCCACGTTATCGAATACAGTTATGATTATACCTGCTGTGCAATGGTGATCGTCCATTCTTTGCATTCAAAGCGATGGTAAAGTATCCTTAAAGTTAAAAACTAATGTAATCACTGTTAATGTAAAATTATCAGCATTTGGATTGTTTAAAATTATTTTGTTGTATTCGGTTATGGTGATAATAATTCCTACGGATTATTTTAACTGTGCTCGTTTCGGTTATTCTTACTGATTACTATGGTTGGCTTGTTTCTTACTCAGATTATTGAGTCAATTCAACACATGGGTATCACCCCTTTCTCTCTGGTATCACCCACGACGAAGAATTCCCACAGCACAATAGCATGTCAGAAAATGTATTAAAACAAATAATTATCATTATTAAACTAGTTCTAATGAAAGTTCATTCATGGTGGTTTTCTCCCTGTGTTGGTTATGTTTTCTATTCACGTGGGTGCTTATTTCATTCCAGTTGTACTAAGTCAAGTTCATTTAAGGTGGTTTCTTGTTTTGTTGGTTATATTTTGGCCATCGCTTTGCGGGTTCTAATCACAATCGCTTTGCGGTTTCTTACTTCTGAGTTAGCTTTGTTTTATATCACCCACCTACCACTTGTCACGGGAGTTTTATGGGTTAATGGGCTCTGCACAATGGAATGCTGTAACCCTCACGCTTTATCGATGGGAACCGCTAGTGAGTCACCCTGTGGATTACTTTAATAAATTTATTTGTTTAGCTCGGTCTGTGTTAAGGCTGGGGTTCAGAGATAGATAGAAAAATGGTAAAAGATCACTGTCACACTAGCTTTCACACGGCTATGAATCATATGTAGTCCAGCCACTTGATAACAGTTAAAAATCACACATTTATTTCTTCTACTCTATACAAGATCTTCGATGTACTAATCTACCTTAAACTGTCATAAGTCAATGCAAATAATTCGATCGCTTATAGTCTATGCAGCTGTTATGTCTTCATCGGGCACTGGCTGCTAGATTTCATGAAGATTGGACTACTGTGGTCCGTTTTACTACAGTTCTGAAGAGTGGACTACTGTGGTCCTTTTGCTATCAGTTTGGGTGCACTTTTGCTTATGCACTTAACTGCAGTATGGTGTGTTTGAAGTCCTTCGTTGAGGTAGCTTCTGGTACACGATGTGTCGTCGTGTAGTTTGGTCCCTTGCTACGCTGTGGGGTCTTGCAGGGGGTTTCCAGGGTTGCTCCCTCAGTCTTGTGCTATAGGGGCTAAACAGCCAACTTGGTTTTCCTGTGGAGTTGGGCGCACGGGATAGCTCGCCTGCTCGTCTGTTTGACAAAGTCAGGCCTCGTGGCTACTTGAGTGAATTCTAAAATTCACAAGTCCTGTTTCCTGGTCTATGAGTGAAGATAGTTCTCTGCTCCGGTCTAGCTGTGTAGACTTCGGTATCTTTCGTAGCACTGACTTAAGCTATGCTAAGTTTTGACCCAGTCAGAACCGGCTCTAACCGCTCTGCCTGCGTCCCATTGGTTAAAACTTTCAGATTCAAGGCCCACAGTGCTGACGTCACTAACTGCCTGCGTCAAGCTCGCAGTGTGTGTACCTCCTAGGGAGGTACCCTATATGCCACGGGCCCTATATGCCACGGGACCTATATGCCACGGGCCCTATATGCCACAGGCCCTATATGCCACGGGACCTATATGCCACAATCGCTTATTTCTCTTTAAAACGCGCTTTTACCTTGAAATTTGCACACTGCAAATCATCCATGAGTTATATATGTATTGTAATATTTGTCGGCTCTCCCAGAATACAACTGAAATGTACTATAAAACTATGTACTAATGGCTGTAAGTTAATTTATTAGCTGGTCAATGTTTTTTTACAAAATGTTTCATGTCAATTTAACAACATAGCATATTAGGTAGCCATGTCACCATCAAGTAACATTTCACGTAATAGGTAGCCGTGGTGGTGAACTGCTTAAGTCGCCATTTCACAGGCAGGTAACCATTCACATTTAGGTCGCCTGTCGTAAAAATGGGTTCAAAATTAAGTAGCAGTTCACAAATATGGTTAAGTAGACATTCACATTATAGGTAGCCGTACAAAATACTAGGTAGCCATTTCACAGTGATTGGCTACCTAAATGGTATTTAGGTCGCCAAACCTGTGGAAATAAAGGTTCACCACCACCACCACCACCAACAACAACAACAACAATAACAGCACGTGGCATATAGGGCCTGTGGCATATAGGTCCCGTGGCATATAGGTCCCGTGGCATATAGGTCCCGTAATAATAACAGCACGTGGCATATAGGGCCTGTGGCATATAGGTCCCGTGGCACATAGGTCCCGTGGCATATAGAACCCTACCCTACCTCCTATACTGTAATCGGCTGCTGTGTAATACTCTAACTTTCTAAAGTTACAATGACTAAACAAGGCTAAATAGTAAATAGGCAGGGTAAAACCAGTAATCTCGTCACACCACTGATGTAAAAGGGCTGGGTCCGGAGAGAATACAAGCCGATGTCGTGGTTAATGTGTCTAATTCAAGGATAGGACTGAGCTACCGAGTAACGGGTCAAGAACTACTGTAGACTACAATAGGCAATTGAGGCTTTATAATGTGTTAAAAAGTTCAAGATAACATTACTAATAAATTTGTCTTATCTTATCTTATCTTATTTTATCTTATCTTATCTCATCTTATCTTATACACTGCTTGTGGAAATCTGTGTGGGTGTGGCTTTCTGAATGTTTAACAACGTAAAAGCATTTTCTGGGCCGGGTGCAATGTTTATTGCTGTCTCTTGCCTGAATCAAATCTACATTCGAATCTAACATTTAAATTTTATATTAATATAATTATTAGTGTTTTGGCGTCTTTTATGTTATATTTGGCCAGTGTTTTACAATTGAAAACGATCTGTTTAACAAAGGTATTTTATTAAAATGTGTGCTGTTAGGATTATGTTTCTTCTTTTAGTAAAATCTAAATTCTGGATTTAGGTTATAGTACTTGGCTATGCTTCCTCCCTCCCTCCCTCCTTCCCCCCTCCCATTCTCCCCCCCCTTTCATCCCCTACCCATTCTAACCCGCAGATAAAGGAAAAGTCGTTTGGCATGTCATTGGCTACAAATGCACTTACGTTACGATGGTCTTAACTTCTTTAATTGACTATCAGTTACAGCTAAGCCTTTAAAGTCCTGCACAGTAAACGTTCAACGTTCGACTTTTACATATTCAGTCGCTTATCGGTGATAGCTGCGTTTTCGTGTTTGTTTTTTATATTATTATTCTCTTATTTTTATCGCCTGCAGTTAATGCTTGGCGATCAAGGTCGCCCGATAATTTAAGCAGTTTTCAGAATAATGCTTTTTGTCAAGTTGGAAGAAAGCCATTAACCGTTGGTCGTTTGTTTTTTTCGGAGACTTGAGGAATATAAAACTATATTTAACGTCGAATATCATTGACTGTAAAGTTCCGAGCCTGTGCCTGCAAAGTCCTGGAGTAGTGCACTTCCCCTCTTTGCTGTAGACGTCAGAATAAGACGTAACAAAATTTATTCATCCAAGAGTTCACATTCAAAAAGTTGCTTCCGGCCATACCAAAAAAAGAAGAAGAAAAAAAATAATGAGTATGATAATTATCTTTCTATAACTGGTGCTTTTAAAAAACTAAAAAAAAAATAAATAAATAAAAAAAATAATAATTAAAAAAAATATAATAATAATAATAATAATAATAATAATAATAATAATAATAATAATAATAATAATAATAATAATAATAATAATAATAATAATAATAATAATTTACTATAAAATAACATGGGCGAGTTAAAAGATTAATGCTGCTGCTTGATATGATGATCAGAGATGCAACCGCAAAAAAAAAAATAAGAAGAAATAAAAAAAAAATAAACATAATAATACTAGTGCTTAGTATAATAATAACAGCTTACCAAAACATAGCATAAAGGTGACTGCTGACTCTTGAAATAATGATCAGAGATGCTTGTAACACTTGTAAGTTTCTGATAGCTACATTCAAATAAATATGGCTCAACATGAATATTTTTCTCTTTTAGAGAAGTATGCTTATATTGACTTGTCTTCGGTGTTCCTCAGGGGTCAGTTCGAGGCCCTGTTCTATTCACCCTTTACGCATCACCTCTGTCTCAGGTTATCCAAAAAAATGACACTTTTCACCATTTCTACGCAGACGACGCTAAATTTGGTCAAGGTCGGTTCAGTAGTAGTTGAGGTAATGGCTTTCAACGGACAGACCGACTGACAGACCGACAGTTGCTCGTTCTGATTCCCGACTATTTCAAAGTATGTACAGATAAGTCTGTAAATACAAAAATAATGTCTGAGAATCTTAAAAGATAATTTCTTCTTCTTCGGTAGTGATCAGCCACAATCAGTATAATTGATTCCTTTGCGGCGGCTGGGGTTGGTTCGGTGGGTCCGGAATGCGTGAATTCGGCTAGACACCACAGACGATCGTTTAACCAACGTACTTCATATTTCTCTGTCCTCAGCAACCCTCATGGCTTCGCTCAGTGTCAAGCCAGTCCATTCTGGAATGTTGTCCTCCCATCTCTTTTTCTGTCTTTCATCTTCTTCTGCCTCCTTGCACCGTGCCTTGCAAGATGGTCTTTGCAAGGCCTAATGCTCTAGTGTTGTGGCCATACCATCGGAGTTTCGGTTTCTTCACCACTATGAGCATGTAATCATGTTGTCCAATGGCTTGTGTGATGGTCTGTCGGACTTCGTCGTTGGTGCTGTGCTGGGCATAGGAAATGCCCAGAAATCTTCTTTATCACTTCATTTCCATGCTTTGTGTTCTTCGTTGTAGATCTGCTATGAGTGTCCATGTTACGTTTAGGAAGATGGAGATGACAAGGGAGCGCAGCAAACTTACTTTGGAGTGTAGACTGATGGTCCTGTCTTTCCAAGTGGGATTCTACCTTGTCGGGACCTATCGTCTGATACAATAGTTTAACTGTGTACTGTGTTGAGGGATTAGCCTTTGACGTAGATGTCCGTATTGATGCCATTGGTTTGTTGGTCATCATTTTCTCTGCACTTATTTCCATTCCAAAGGCTCTGGAGGTGGTGTAAAGCCTCTGCATTAGCTGTTCAAGTTCTTGTTCCTCTCCAGACAATCCATCAATGTCATCCGCAAAACGGAGGTTGGAGATTGCTTTACCCTTATGCTGACTGTGCCTTCGTGATCTGAAATGATGTGCTCTAGGAAGATTTTGAAGTGTGTTGTAGAGAGTAGGCATCCTTAACGGACATTGATTGTTGTTCTAAACCAGCTCCCGACGGCGCTGTTGTGGAGGACTGCACTGGTAGCCTTGTCATACAGGCTTTTGATGACTTCAATAATGTTATGGCTGATGTTGTACACTCTCATGATTGCCCACAGAGCTGCATGCCAGACTGAGGCAAACGCGTTCTTGAAGTTTACAAACACATAGATGTTGTTGGTGCTGTAGGTATTTCTCGCAGATTATTCTGAGGTTGAAAATCTGCTAGGTAGTACTTCGCCCTGCCAAGAATTCAGCTTGTTCTTCAGCTATGATTTGTTCAGCTTGGGGTTTCAACCTGTTGAGTATTATTTTCAGGAGGACTTTGCTGGGATGGGTGATGAGGCTGATGGTGTGGTAATTTTCACATTCCTGAAGGTTACCCTTTTCGGGAAGAGTGATGACAAGCGTCTGGATCCATGGTGTATGCCACGCCCCACTCTTGCAGATCTTGTTAAATATAATGGTCAGTCATCGCTTCTCCTTCTGCTTGAAGCAATTCTGCGGGTATGTTGTCCACTTCCGCTGACTTCTCCTTCTTCAGCGATTGAATTGCTGCCTCAACTTCTTGGAGAATTGGGAGGATTTCTTCTTTTTCTCTGTTCTGGGGACATGCTAGAACTGATGTGTCTCCGTTTGGTATGTGGTTGTGTCCCACCCAACCCCAAGTTCCGATTTTTTTGGACACACCCCATATTGTTTTACAATTCGGAGTCCCGGACTTCAAGCCCAAATAAAAAAGAAAGTGTGTATAGGAGGGGGGGAAGGTGGAGGGCTAGAGAGAGAGAGACAGACAGACAGACAGAGACAGAGAGAGATTGTATGGTCGAAATTCAGAATTTGGTCAAACATGAAATGAAATAAAGGACACAGAAATGATATCTTTGTTGCTGTTGTTAGATCGGGCGTCGCCTAGTATCATGATTATCCTAGTACAATTGTACCGCTCTTAAAGTTCTGATTTCACTCACTTATTCTTTGCCCCGTTCCTCCCTCCCTCTCCCTCCCCCTATCCTACACGCAATAAACCTAGCAGCTTGTTTTGCACAGCGTTCGTGTCACAGGTGTTACAGTAGGCCTATCGTGTGACCTAGGCACAGTCATCCGTCATACTTGTGTAATAATAGCTGTCTTCAGACGGACAGTTTTCTATCACTGTTATCATACTTGTGCTTATGAATGCGTTCAATTGCCCACGCTGCGCTTGCAATACAGTCGGTGTTATTGATCATCAAGTTGAACTGCATGCTTTGATTACCCTCAAATCACTTTTACGATGATATTAATGATGATCACGATACATCAAGAGTGCATCGTAATAATTATGTATCCATGAATAATACATTGTTACCCTACACATCTAATTAATTTTCGAGAGCTTCATTATAATTATTTGTACACTGATTATCTCATCTGTAACGGATTACTTGCTAGGCGTACATAATTGGTATAATGTAGGCAGGCTCGACTCTGCATGATGAGTCTATCAGTCGATTATTCTTCAGATGTCTCTCTGCGCCTTAGTAACTTGGTGTAACCTTACCTGTGCGCTGTTTTAGAAATACCTCAAAGAAGCAACTGGGTAACAGTTTAATTATTGTATGTGTCTGCTCATAAAATGTAGCCTAGATAATTATCAGGGCACTGCATTTGATGACGATCGTGACATTTGGTGTTATAAGTATGTGACTGTGTGTAGCGAAGGAAGAGTCAGAGAGAGGAGGCAGGGGAAAGGGCGATAGGCGTGTTTTAGAGTATGAGTGAGCGTGTGTTGGCGTGTACGTGTGTGGGTGTGTGTGTAGCTGTGTGTACGTGTATATGTTTGTATGCATACATCAAATTACGTTATAGGTTAAATATGCTGACGTGCGTCTGTCTTTCCGCCAAACTCTGTGCCTGTCTGTATGTCGTTTACCCCCGTTGGGGTGCCGGGGGTTTCAGTATAAATAGTATCCCCACTTTCTAGGAAATTTAGTGCTTTAAATTCCCACTGTCGCTGTCTTTCTCATTTGCTCTTTCTCATTCCTGCTCTGTTCTATCAATCTGCTATACTATCGTCTTCTTCGCTAGCCCGGTCTCCTACCTTTTTTCTTGAAAACTCTTCCGGGATAAGACTCCTTATTTGTGTATGAAGTCTGTTGGATCAGCTTGGGAATATTGGACGCTTTCTGCCAGGTGGTCACTAGGGCTTCCTATGAGGTTATTATTTAGCAATGAAGGCATTTTATATGTATGTGTTTTGTTGATAATTTATAATGATGTTTGTATTCTATTTTGTTTTTGTAAACGGGGGTTCGATAACTTGGGGTGAAGCCTCAGCCGTCCCCTGCGTGGGATGTCTTTATTGTAAAGTGACTGGCTGGTGGAGGGCATTCAGTTTTCCCACTAGGGTTGTTTCAGCAGATCTTTTATGCGGATTGGGGGTTGTCCGGTCCTGATTTGGCTCGGAAGAGTCCGCTGGACCTAAAGCAACAATTATGTAATGTAATGTCTGTATGTCGTTGTATCATGTGTAAAGCGCTATTTTATGGTTATTATTCAACTTGTTGGTCATTCTGACGAACATCTCTCCTGACGTGTCAAGCTAATGTGAAGAGGGATGACCGGTTTAGATGATGCTCATAATCCACTATGTACACAGATCATCTAAGAAAGGAGGGCAAGAGGTACCATACATAACCCCTCACCCCAGCTTTCCCCCCCCCACATACCTCCACCCTCACTCCCACCCCACATGCACACTACACACATCTATACGAGATCGCGCACACACACACATACACACACATACACTCACACACACACACACATACACACACACATACACACACACATACCAATGTTGATGATGATAACCACTACGACGTCGACAAAAACAAACAAAAACGCACTTTGTAATTAAAACTATTAAATATTCAGCAGACCCTTGATGATGATGATGATGATGATGATGATGATGATGATGATGATGATGATGATGATGATGATGATGATGATGATGATGATGATGATAGTGGTTGTGGTGGTTATGATGATGATATTATCCACCACGACGGTGATGATAATATCCACCACGACGGCGGCCAAAAAAACACCCGCACTTGGTAATTAAAACAATTAAAAAATACTATACCTCAATAGATCCACTTTATTATACACGTGTTTAAACAACAAACATCATCGACGTCAAAGAGGAGGAAGGAAGAATGACTGATGAGGAAGAAGAAGGAGGGTGGGATAATGTAGAAAGAAGGAGAGGAAGGAGGTGTGTAGGGTGGGGATGAGGGGTGGGAAGGCGAGACCTTTCTCACGTCAGCAAGACTCACACTGCGTAGCTGAGACTGGCCGGTAGTAGAAGAATTAGAGGCGAAACATAAACGTCAGCTAGGCAGTGTGAGTAGCGGGACTATGTGTGAGTAGCAGGACTATGTTCTTTACGATTTGTTTGACGAGTAGTCTTAGGGGTTGCCAAGTGTGGAGGGTCGCCCAAAATGGCCAGTGGGACACGGGGAAAGTATAGTAGTGGTGGTAGGAAGGCAAAATAGGTTGGCAGTTAGAGGAGTAGATTGGTATGGCATGGGTCATGCATGCTGGGTAGGTCAAGCTGAGGTGGTATATATACATATACCAGAGGGTTTGCGAGGTTGGGGGAGCTGCAAGTAAGGTGTTGTAGGTGGTTCGTGGAATAAGATGTTTGTTCGGATTCACCCCCTCTGAACATCGGCACATAACAACAAGGTCAGCAACAACCAAACTTGCTTTGAGGATGTTGATGATGTCCATTTATAGCGCGCATGTTTCCATCCATTGTGGAATGCTCAGTGAACGGGCCGATACAGGATCTATCTCGAGCCACTTGCAGCTTTTTGGGCGCTTAGTCTGCACTGTCCTGTGCGACCAGGGGGTGGGGGGAGAGAAGGGAAGTGATCTTGGGTGTATTTGTGTAGCCGGCACACTCCCGTCTAGGAAATGAGCGTCAGGATCTTTACAGTCCATGCGATGGAATGCGTGCGTGCACAGACTAAACCTCGGTTTATGCTCTCATCCAAAGGAGTATGTCAGGCACATACACAGTCACATATATAAGCATGCAGAGGCAAACAAACACAGACACGCACACAGACGCGCACTCATTCACACACAAACGTCGACGCACGCACACAATATAATAACGCAAATAGGCCCAAATCGAATCACTCGAGTGATCGTCTCTTCCAAAAACTCACGCGTAAAACTTTAAAAGTGAGCGAGTCAAAATCCAACCACTGACACACGCACATACACCTTTACACGCAATCATAGACATTCACACTCACACACATACATTCACACTTACGCACACACACACACACACACACACACATTTTTTTTAAGAAACGACGGTGTGAAAAAAGAAAAAGAACACCTCACAGGGAGCTGATGTCTACCGAAAAATCAACAATGACATCCGAAAAGACATGCGCACAGCAAAGGAGAACTGGATAGAAGATCAATGCCAGGAAATAGAGAACAATCTGAACAAGAACAACAGCAAGAAGGCCTACCAGACTGTGAAGCGGCTGACAAGTGTTAAACAGCCCAAAGTCTCCACTATCCAAAGCAAGTCTGGCATTTGCCTTACAGAAGAACAAGAAGTCTTGGACAGATGGACAGAGTACTGCTCTGACCTTTACAACCATACACCAAATGGAGACCCATCAGTTCTAGCATGTCCCGAGAGCAGAGAAGAAGAAGAAATCCTCCCAATTCTCCGGGAAGAAGTTGAGGCAGCAGTGCAATCGCTGAAGAAAGGGAAGTCAGCGGGAGTGGACAACATACCAGCGGAACTGCTACAAGCAGGAGGAGAAGCGATGACTGATGCTCTCACCATTATCTGTAACAAGATCTGGCAGAGTGGGGAATGGCCTACACCATGGACCCAGTCGCTTGTCATCACTCTTCCCAAAAAAGGTAACCTTCAGGAGTGTGAAAATTACCGCACCATCAGCCTCATCAGCCATCCCAGCAAGGTCCTCCTGAAAATAATACTCAACAGGTTGAAACCACAAGCTGAACAAATCATAGCTGAAGAACAAGCAGGATTCATGGCAGGGCGAAGTACCACTGAACAGATTTTCAACCTCAGAATAATCTGTGAGAAATACCTACAGCACCAACAACATCTATATCATGTGTTCATAGACTTCAAGAAGGCATTTGACCGAGTCTGGCATGCAGCTCTATGGGCAACCATGAAAGTGTACAACATCAGCCCTAAAATTATAGAAGTCATCAAAAGCCTGTATGACAAGGCTACCAGTGCAGTCCTCCATAACAGCGTCATCGGGAACTGGTTCAGAACAACAATCGGTGTGCGTCAAGGATGCCTACTCTCCCCAACACTCTTCAACATCTTCCTAGAGCGCATCATGTCAGATGCTCTTGCAGATCACGAAGGCACAGTCAGCATAGGGGGCAGAGCAATCTCCAATCTTCGTTTTGCGGATGATATTGATGGATTGGCTGGAGAGGAACAAGAACTTGAACAGCTTGTACAGAGGCTTGACACCACCTCCAGAGCTTATGGAATGGAAATAAGTGCAGAGAAGACCAAAATGATGACCAACAACACCAATGGCATCAACACGGACATCAAAGTACAAGGCCAATCCCTCAACACAGTGCACAGCTTCAAATATTTAGGAGCCATTGTGTCAGACAATGGGTCTCGACAGGAAGTCCTCTCCAGGATCGCACAAACAACTGCTGCCCTGACAAGGTTGAAGCCCATTTGGAAAGACAGAACCATCAGTCTACATTCCAAAGTAAGACTGCTGCGCTCTCTGGTCATCTCCATCTTCCTATATGCTTGCGAAGCATGGACCCTCACAGCAGATCTCCAACGAAGAATACAAAGCATGGAGATGAGGTGCTACAGAAGACTTCTGTGCATTTCCTATACCCAACACATCACCAACGTTGAAGTCCGACAGACCATCACACAAGCCATTGGACAACACGATGACCTGCTCACAGTGGTGAAGAAACGGAAACTCCGATGGTATGGCCACGTCACGAGATCATCAGGCCTTGCAAAGACCATTCTGCAAGGCACAGTGCAAGGAGGTAGAAGAAGGGGGAGACCGAAAAAGAGGTGGGAGGACAACATTCGAGAATGGACTGGTTTGACACTGAGCGAAGCCATGAGGGCTGCTGAGGACAGAGAAAGATGGAGTATGCTGGTTAAGCGATCATCTGTGGTGCCCCTACGACCTTCGGGTTATGGGACAGGATAGGAGGATAGGACGGTGTGATGACTGTCGTGAAACTCTACATACATTATTTTAACACACTTACCATCATTTTGACATTATTTTGACATTTTGCCATTTTTGGAAGCTATCCCTAACCCTAACCTTAACCCAAACCCGTAACGTAACCCTAAGCCTCACACAGCCCTGACCCTAACGGAACACTATTTTGACGTCAAAATAACGGGGTCCGTCAAAAGAAAGTACGTAGAGTTTCAAGTGTATGTCAGAGTAACGTCGTTTCTACCTAGCCACACGCGCGCGCGCACCCACACACACTCACACACACACGCACACACACACACGCACACACACACACACACATACAAATGTTATTGTTCTAAGGCATTTATAATTATCCTTGTTACTATATTAAGTGATAAGGACATACTTTCCTTTTTAAACAACAATCCTATCCTAATACAACTACTCCGCTGCTATTTTCAGCACCATTTGTGGTACTTCCTATTAATAAACAACAGCCACAGGGCGCGAATTCTGCTTAGCCTCACACTGCATCCGCCATCGTATAGTTTACGATAGTTATGCCTCCTCTCCCACCCCCCACCCCATCACCACCACCGCCACAACCACAACCACTAACACCACAACCGCCATCAACACCAGCAGCGCTTACAACTTCACTCTCCAGCTAGTTTCAACCCTTCGCAGCGAAGGGACTAGAGCAAGCGAAAAGTTTTCTGGCCCGGTCACAAAGTTGCGTTGTAGTTTCAGCGGGCTTCCCTACTCAACAGTTCGCCAGCGTACTTTTTACTACTACAAGCGAAAAGCTGACAGTTGATGTGTGTGCGTGTGCTCGCGTGGTTTGTGTTATAGTGTTTGTTATTTTTTTTCCAAATGGTTTGGCGTGGTGGTTACTAAACCTTTTTTGTTTTTTGGTGTGCTCCTTTGTGGCTATTATCTGTTTTACTGTGTGCTTCAGCGTTATTTGTGAAATTTGAAACAACAAACGAAGAGCTTGCATTGGAGTGTAGGAAAAATCGTAGAGAGTTAAAAAAGGAAAACTCGCCAAAGCTCTACAAGTGCGAAGGGGACAAAACTCCGGAGTAAACAGCTAGATGTGCAAAAGGAAGGAAGGAGAGAGAGAGAGAGATATAAAGAGAGAGAGAGAGAGAGAGAGAGAGAGAGAGAGAGAGAGAGAGAGAGAGAGAGAGAGAGAGAGAGAGAGAGAGTATGTGACTGTGTGACTACGTGAAGGGGGCGTTGAATGTAGGCCTATATGAGTGTGATTACACAGATTTGTGTGCCTGCATGCGTTTGTTTGTCTCTTTCTATGTATGTGTGTGCAGTGTGTGTAGGTGTGTGCACATGGGAGTAGAGAGCGAGAGAGAGAGAGAGGGAGAGAGAGAGAGGGAGAGAGAGAGAGTATGTGACTGTGTGACTACGTGAAGGGGGCGTTGAATGTAGGCCTGTGTGAGTGTGATTACACAGATTTGTGTGCCTGCATGCGTTTGTTTGTCTCTTTCTCTGTATGTGTGTGCAGTGTGTGTAGGTGTGTGCACATGTATGGGAGTAAACCTGACGTCACACTGTCCTTGAGACCTTCGGAAATTAAAAGAGAGAGAGAGCGTGGGGGTGGGGGGTGGGGGAAGGGGGATCGGAGGCATACTCGACAGACTCAGACATTTTGTAATCACCACAGGATACAGATTTTAGGCGGTATCCTAATCTTACAATCGTTCCTCGTATCATTCACACTCACATTCTGCGATTTTCAGTCAAGTATGCCAGAGAGAGAGACAGAGAGAGAGAGAGAGAGAGAGAGAGTGAGAGAGAGAGAGAGAGAGAGAGAGAGAGAGAGAGAGAGAGAGAGAGAGAGAGAGAGAGAGAGAGAGAGAGAGAGAGAGAGAGAGAGAGAGGTTTTATGTTAAAATTAGATAACCGGAGATATAAAGGACGAGAACAGAGACATGCAGGCAGAGACAATCCGAGTGTCGCAGAAGGACGATCACTCAACGATTCACGTTGGTGAATACTCAGCGCTTCCTGTTGAAATTAGCCTACTCAATGGTTCTTATTAATGAAATTAGCCTATTGCATAAATCATGTGGAAATTAGCCTACTCAACGCTTCTTGAAATTATGGCCTACTCAGTGGTTCAGGTTGAAATTGGCCGACTGAACTGATCATGTTGACATTAACCTACTCGACTCGTGTTAAAATTACCCTAATGAATTGTTCATGCTTGCATTAGCCCACTCAACATAACAGTGTTGAATCATTTCCCAGCAGTCTAAGTCAATTAGGGCTGATCCTATTTTGCATGTCCCACTGAAACGTCTGTTTTCTATAATAAGTATATTAGTTTACGCTGCAATTCCCACAGCCAGTTTACTATGTCGGCCGGAGTATACTTTTGCGATGTCCCAGTAAGAAGTCCGTTTACCATGAAGACCGAGTAAGGATATATACTTTGCAAAGTCCCAATAGAAATGGAGACAGAAAAAAACAAGTAAGGTTACTACTATTTAGGTACTGTACTGTACACGTCTCGACCTATAGCGAGATACGTTATACTGATAGCGACGACTCTCGTTTCTGTGTTTAAAGGCCTTCACACTGAAGAACTGTTGTTGATCGCTTTCTTCACTCACTCGCTCACTTCTCTCTACTCGATTTGACGAGGATAGACGAGAGAAGTGACATAGTGGAACGATCAAGTGTAGGAAAACAAAGGAAGCCGTAGTGATCTGTAAGCAGAAGAGAATAGAGAGAGAGAAAGATGTGTGTAGAAGCCTACGATAGGTATATGTATAGGCCTAAAATTGCTACGTATATAGAGCTAAAATTGCTATGCTCAGAGACCTAAGATAGCTGTGTGCATAGCTTTAAGATATGTGCACAGGCTCAAGCCAGCTCTGTGAATAGGCCTTAGACAGCTATACGTTCTGTTAGCCAAGTAGAGTTACGCGTTTCTATTGATTTGTAAGCAAAGAAATCAAGGCCAGAGCTAAGACTTTAATGAAATTGCTTCTCGATTATATATGAGACCTTAAGTGATCTCTGTGTATGTACTGTAAATGGTGACTGAGTGTATGAATGAACGAACAAGTTATACGTTCCACGGAATATGATATGCCAACAGAGATTATGGATAGGCTTTGTGTGTGCTATAAATAGTTGAACGTTTCAAGGGATCTTTTAAACGGAAAGAAAGCACTGTTATTTCCTGGTTATTTAACAAAAAGATGTAACTGTAAATAGGGATTTTTAGGTCCTCTATATTTAATAATGTATGAAGTGGTTTCTATAAAGAGACGAAGAGATCGTCAAGGTTTTCTTCTAGAAAGCAACAACAAAAAATATACGTTCAAATGCTGAGCAATATGAGCGAATAGCTAAAGGCCTATATAATATTTATGTAAACGTTTCAAAGTATTTGTAAGCATAAACAACTTGAGAAAAGATATCTTAGCTTACTATATCACAGAATGTATTATTCTTTCAAGAAAACAGAACGAACAGTTTGTTTTTACTTTATATAGGCTACAGTTTTTAAGAGATTTATTAGACAAATATGGCGATG
>CM072516.1:21447156-21484656 GCA_036898135.1 Oncomelania hupensis
CTGATACAATCTATTTATCTATCTATCTATCTATCTATCTATCTATCTATCTATCTATCTATCTATCTATCTATCTATCTATCTATCTATCTGTCTGTCTGTCTGTCTGTCTTATAATATATACCCTTTTTTATATATAAATACACACACATACACTCACACACGCACACACAGTTCATCCGTGCTATATTTGCCAATAATTCTAATTCTAAACATTAACTTATATAATTTGTTGGTGTTGAAGAACGAGAAGTGGGGTGTTGCTTCGCTTTTATTTACAAATAATAATAATACAAGACGTCTGGTGATGTGATTATATAATCAATGATCATCATTGTTTTCTTCTGTTTTCATCAGATTGCCGCGCTTTGAATACGATTGAAGAAAAAGCGTGTGATAGCATCCAGCATCATCATCATCATCATCATTAGTAGTAGTAGTTGTTGTAGTAGTAGTAGTAGTAGTAGTAGTAGTAGTAGTAGTTATAGTAGTAGTAGTAGTAGTAGTAGTAGTAGTAGTAGTAGTAGTATCATATTCCTTTTGTTGTGTACATTCTTAAGATTAAGACTCTCTTAATTTGTTTGGTTGTGTACATTCTTAAGATTAGGACTCAGCTTCTTTTGTAGAATTCTTAAGATTAAGCGTCATCTTCATTTTGTTTGGCTGTGTACATTCTTAAGAAGACTCATCTTAATTTATTTGGTTTTATGAATTCTTAAGATTCAGACTCATCTTCATTTGGTTGTGTAAATGCTTAGGATTAAGGCTCATCTTGCTTTGTTTGGTTGTGTAAATTCTTAAGTAGACTCGTGGTCATGTTGCAGTTTTTTTTGATGGGATTAGTTCGTTGTACTATTGTTAAATAGTTCATCTAAATGTCATGCTGTTTGGCTTTTTTCTGTGACCATTTATATTGTTGCATAACTTATTTACGACCTTCTCTGCCCTGTTGATAGTTTGAATAGAACCAAGCAAACAGACTAGTTACGAGAAAATTTTGTTTTTAATATTAACTTTAAAAAAAATTCTTCACATGACTTTGTCTGAAGAGAACTGATGAAGAAACGCGAATTTAAGAAACAAAATCCGTGTTAGGTGGTTTGTGTGTGCTTGTATTTGTGTACGTTTCAGCGTGTGTGTGTGTTTCTGTGTGTGTGTCTGTGTGTGTGTGTGTGTGTGTGTGTGTGTGTGTGTGTGTCTCGGTTTGCGTGTGGGTGTGGGGAATGGGTGTGTGCCGTATCGTAGTCTATCCTATTTATGATACAGTGACACAAGTTATTGAGATAATTAGCTAAATAATTATATTGTTTACGTTTCACGTTGTTTCGTTTGTGTGTATATGGTATCATATCTTTTCGATCTAGTTTGTTTCTTCTTTTTGGTATGCTTGTATTCCTCAGTAAACACGTCGTTCATTAATGCCATAGTTCGCGATGACATGCACGCGATAGTGCAGAAAATTGAATTAATTATAAAAACAATTCGTCTTCGCCATGAACAGGCTCACGGTGTAACATTTCCTTTTTTATTTTACGACAGGGTGGAGTCTAAGATCGACAGACAGAAAACTGGAGTAAGAAAGAAGAACGAGAAGAAGGAGCTATATCGAAAGTGTTTAAGGAAGAATAGGAAAATAAAAAGTAGATACGCACACACACACTCACATACACACACACACGCACAAAACAAACACGCACACACACACCCACACAAACGTGTACACACACGCACGCATGCGCACACACACACACACACACACACGCGTATACCCACAAATGCCCGCATATACCCAAACGCCCACACACACACACACACACCTACACACACACACATTCAGTTTAGTTCTGTGCTGCTAATACATGTGCGTTGTGGCCAAGTGGGCTAAGGCGGGACTAACTTGTCTTGTCCACAGGCCAGAAACCAATGGCGCCTAACAGGTGTGGGTTCGACCCAGCATCTGGGCGTTATGTTTCTCCGAACATTATTTACTTTCCACTCGGGCAACGTCTTGGGGGGGTTTTCTCCGGGTACTCGTGTTTGCTCCCCCAGCAAAAAATTTCAAAAAATCACAACTAATGTTAGGTAGGTTGGGTTTGGGCGCGCCACAGGCTGCGACTACGCTTTCCCCAGGGGAGGCGGCCCAGAATTTCCCTATGGAAAAGGGACAATAAGGTAAATTAAAAAAATGTATGTTGTTTTTTTAAATGACACTTTGAAACGGGAGGCGTTAGTATAAAGAGAAAACGTGAAGAGTTTAAGGACACATTGAGTGGGGGCTGGGGGTGGGTGAATGGAAAACCGAGAAAATGACACTAGTACAAACACACCTAGGCAGCGCATTGATGTGCATAATACTAGGCTATTAATAGTCTATCCCTAGTTTGTTTATTCTCTACAAATAAAATGTCAGATCTACCAGACGGCCCCACCACGCTGGTGTGTCGCTGAACTGCTTCATAACTTGTCGTTGGTGGTGATGGTGGTGGTGTCCTGTTTGTTTCTTTTCTTTCTTTCTTTCTTTCTTTTTTTCTTCTTTCTTTTTCTTCGTATATTGTTTTCATTGGGGAAAAAAAAGAAGAATGGTAGATGCAAATAATAAAAAAAAAAAAAAAAAAGTCAAATTATGACATACTCCTTATTTCGTTTGCTTTGGTCATTTTCGGTTATCAATAGCGTTTTTCATTTCAACTTCAGCCCACTTGGAATGCTGTAGCATTGAAATCCTTTGCGAAGGTTAACACTGTAGCATTATGGAATCCCATAAAGTAAAGTTCCATTGAATGTTTGAGCGTAGAGCAATTTAGTCCGTCATAAGATACACCAGTGCTGAAATTTCAAACAAAATAATTCTCCCAAGCCCCCAAACAGGTAATGAGTAACTGGTCACAATATATAAATAAATGCTGAAACGTAGGCAGTGTATTTGCTTTATTACCCTTTCTTTCTTTCTTTCTTTCTTTCTTTCTTTCTTTCTCTCTCTCTCTCTCTCTCTCTCTCTCTCTCTCTCTCTCTCTCTCTCTCTCTCTCTTTCTTTCAGTACAACTTATGTTAATCTGATGAATAAAATTTGATACAACAACATCTCTTTCTTTCTCTCTCTCTCTCTCTCTCTCTCCTTTAAACCCGTTCTTCTTCTTCTCTCCCACACACCACCCCACCCTTCCAGTTCGTAATCCTATTGTTCTTTACCGCATTCAGCCCCTTGTCATTCGTTCAGGGGGTCTTCGTCAGTTTTACGATGCGGAGATGTCGAGGTTTTATTTCCTCACTTAAGAGCACAAGGGACGGTTAAGCCACAAAAGTTGGTTTTAATATTTTCTTATAAAGCTCAAACTCCTTCAGTACAAACCAGACTGCAGTATTTGATGCAGTCCAGGCCAGTTTCAAGTTCAGAACCGTACAGCGGTGAGCGGGCTCAGACAACATGAAGTCTATTACTAAAGCTGAGTAAGACTCATCCCGTACATTAATGCGTTTTGAACTAGGATCACTTTTTGTTGTCGTCGTTATTGTCTATGACAATTTGTTTAAGACCGCCCTGTGTATCAAACCCCTGGAATTTGGACTTAACCTGGGTGAGTTGGGGTGGAGAGGGGAGGGAATGGGGAATCATTGCTGACAACTTTTGTTGTTACCGTTTTATTTGTTTGTTGAGTTTTATACTGGGAAGGCTGTAATTGTCTAGGAAAATCGAGTAGGAGCGCCGATACCTCTCATCTCAGACTCACCTGTTGAATTAGAAATGCACCTTTCGGCATCTCTCTCTCTCTCTCTCTCTCTCTCTCTCTCTCTTTCACTCACTCACTCACTCTCTCTCTCTCTCTCTCTCTCTCTCTCTCTCTCTCCTTATTTTATTTTAGTTTGTTTACAGAACAGTAATTCAGGTTGAAGATTTAATTAATATACCGCACATGCCCGCTGGAACAATAAATACAATTCCAGAGGGTAGGTGCTGCATTTCTGAAGGACCTGTACCCAGATCGCTTCTTCTCAGTGCCCTCTTATTAGGCACTACCAACCTTGAAATTAATCAATTAATTAATTAATTAATTAAATAATTAATTAATTAATAATAATAATAATAATAATAATAATAATAATTATAATAATAATAATAATAATAATAATAATAATAATAATAATAATAATAATAATAATAATAATAATAAGTAGTAGTCGGGGTGTCGGATAGTGCAGTGGTTGGAGCACTCGCTACTGTGTCGAAAGTGAAGCACCGTCCGGTGCGGTTAGCACTTGGATGGGTGACCGCTAAGGCGTGCGTGAAGCGACAAATAACAACGCCCCCAGTTGACTCAACTGTGACTGAGTACCTACCCTCTTGAGGGTGGGGAAGGCAAAGGCAGCGAGGGAGAGAGTTGGGCATCGCCCTCATTACGCTGGCCCAAGATAAGTGTGATCTCCAACATCACACTCCCCTACGGCCACAAGGCTATGGGACTACCTTTACCTTTTTTTTTTAAGTAGTAGTAGTAGTAGAAGTAGTAGTAGTAGTAGTAGTAGTAGTAGTAGTAGTAGTAGTAGTAGTAGTAGTAGTAGTGGTGGTAGTAGTAGTAGTAGTAGTAGTAGTAGTAAGTCTTCTAGTACGAATGCGCCCATGTGTAAAGGCCAAAGCTTGTCTAGCCGTATAGGCGGATTGGGTAATGTATTATTTGGCGACATTTACATTTATTCCAGGTATGCTAAATAAATGTGTAGAGTTAGCTGACTGCTGTGTACAGTGACGGTTTAATCAGGGGCCAGGTGCACAGTGCACCGAATGTGAATGTGACATAACATCGAGTCTAGTTGACTCTTTCGCTCTTTCCATAGACCAATCAAGGGGCGCCCAATGCTGGTGTTTCAATGTGTGGCACAGTATAAAAAATTGCAATAATAGTACTGCAAGTGTCATTGACGAGGCATCGAGAAGATGAACGTTGGTACCTGGCCATGACACCGTAACCATTGATGAACGTTGGTACCTGGCCATGACACCGTGACCATTGTGGTGCCTCGATCTGAGTCCATGCTGATGGGACTTCCGCTATCGTACAGACATAAGTTGAAACTTTAGAATGATTTGTATACAATTCACTATACACTGATTGGACAGAAGCAGAGAGCGTGCGTCACAACTCCCCGCATTGAAATACTATTGGTCGTATTTTCAGTCACAATTATTAGGAATGATTTATGAATTATAATTCCGGGCAGCAAATTATGTTTATTGCGGTATATTATAGTACAATTGCTTGTTCCGAGATTCTGGCATAGTTGCAGGCACCGAATTTCTCCAAATATATCACATTGTGTGTGTTCTTGTTTTGATGGGGGGTTTTCCCCTTAAGAAATAGGACTAAGGAACTCTGAAAATGATTAGTAATTTCATACAGTTCGTTCGGCATCATTCAACTATGGCTTTCTTTTATCAATCTACAAGATGTTTTTGTCCTCTACAACCTTTTGGTAAATTAGATCTGGTTGTTATTGTGGTTTTATCCCCGAGTAAAATCCTATTAATTTGGGCTTGTGCATTCCGGGACTTGGGTTATCTACGTTTACAACGTGTTTATTCAGGTTTTGTGCATTTTCCTACTATCTCGTTGCGTTGGGGGGAGAAGGGGTGAAGAGGGGGGAAGGAGAGAGGTTTAAGCCAAATGCGGATCGCGTGCTGTTTGATTTTGCCAGCTTCTTTAAAGCTAACAGCCACTATTAGCGTGCCAAATGAATCTAGCTGCTAGCTTCACTCACACCCTGATGCATTTTACGGATGATAAGGATTTGAAGGTAGAATGAAACTACACGGAGTGTGCTTTAACAGTTAGGTGTTAGGGCATGTCATGGCCACAGTCATTTTTCATTATGAAGAAGAATCCTTTCGCTTGCTTCTTCTGCCTGCGCACCTTTTGTTTTCCCTTCTACAAGTTCTAGACAAACAGCAGCATAGAATAACACTCTAACACAGAAAATCGAGCAAGTAATGTCTTGTAGTACACATGACTGCAGTGGTGTGAGCGGCATCTAATTGATAAAATACTGCACGGGATTGATAGATAGGTATATTATCTCCCTTACCTCCTTCCAGCGGCTTCAGTTTAATGGATGTAACTATAAGCTGAAGAGAGAGAGAGAGAGAGGGGGGGGGGGGTGGGGCTGGGTGTGGGGACTACACCCCAAGTGGGGAATTAAACCCTAAATGTGAGCACCGCAGGAAGAACTAAAAAGCACCCCAAAACGCGATGAAACGAAAGCGGGAAGATTAAAAGAACAAAGCAGGATTATTAGGTAGAAAGTTAAATGGAATATTAGGTGTATATTATACTTTCTGTCATTCACTTCATTCTTGCAGTATTTCTCCCCTTCCTGCTTGCGCAGTAAGCATGTGTGCCGACGTCTGTGGATGGTCATGCTATACAAGACTGCAAGCTCTCATTCAACATTTTCAACAGCTGTATTTTATTGAAGCTGAAACAGAAATTTGTATCAAACTTGATGAAAAGAAAGCGACCAAAAAAATAAAGAACAATGTAGGCAAGGCACACATTTTAAACACCGGAAATTAAAAAAATCTGTAGGCTGGCAAACAACAATCTAGCCAACAATCTGGCAAACAAACAATGTAGCCAACAACACACAAGTGCATGTAGTGAGGAATAAACACTGCAACGTAATGCCAGCAGAAAGTAAATTATGCACAATTTGATGGGAAGAAAGCAACAAGATTAAAAGACAAAGCAGTTTCTGTTTTAAGTAATAGATGAGGTATGAGCTAAGCCTGTTTTGGCTGATTCAGGCTGAGTTTCAGAGACTGTAGAACTTTAAGCCTGAAACAATAACTGTGTGGGCGCACACGCTTCAGGCCTTAAATTGCACAGGGTAGCGGTAAGCCCCTAAACTACAGCGGCGAAATTGCCCCAGGTAAATAATCTTATCCAACGCTGCTAATGAGACGATCCTTACGAGATTATCTGCCCAGAGAGCTGAGGCACGTGCGCAACTCCTGTATGCACATTGCGGGATCGTTGGAGGAAAAATGAAAGGAGCCTGTGGCGGGTCATAAGAATGAAGTGTGTGAAAGAAGGGATTGGGTTGAGGGCGATTAGGATTTAGGTGGGGAAAATTTTGGAAAAGGAGAGAAGAAATAAACGAGAGGAGAACAGAAGATGGATTTGGTTTATTTGTTTGGTTTTTTTTTTGTTTGAGAAATACGTAATGGAGGAAGGAGAGAGAGGGAGAGAGAGAGAGAGAGAGAGAGAGAGAGAGAGAGAGAGAGAGAGAGAGAGAGAGAGAGAGAGGGAGAGAGAGAGAGAGAGAGAGAGAGGAGAGAGAGAGAGAGAGAGAGAGAGAGAGAGAGAGGAAAGACGATCTAATTTCAAAATAAAGAATGAAACATACGCAAAGAGAAACAGAGGCAAGTGATCAAACAAAGATCTTGGGAAGTAGTTTAGAAAGTTCTTTGAAATAAATACCGGGGGAAAAAAACCTCTGAAATAAACCAAAGAAGAAAGGAGAGAAGAAGAAGAAGAAGAAGAAGAAGAAGAAGAAGAAGAAGAAGAAGAAGAAGAAGAAGAAGAAGAAGAAGGGGCAAGAATAGGAAGCAGCAGGAGAATCTTGAAAGCCGTTCAGACATAAACAGAAAAACAGACTCACGCACCCACAGCGCACCTCAGTTTCACCCCCAAGAGCTACAGCTGCACATCAGCTTCACCCCCAAGACCTACAGCTGCACCTCGCCCCACCCTCCCTTAGTGTCTTTGGCGTCTTATCCAGGGTTACGCATGATTGCGGTTTGAAAGGGGTAGAGAACAGAAGGAGGGGGGTCTCTACCTGATTTAGTGGGGCCTTAAGTCTACACTGAGTGGCTTACATCGCACGCAGGTAGCATGCAACTTAAGGAAACTAATCTCTGCCTTATGTTTTTAACTTGTTAAAAAGACAAGAGGTGGCGGATATAGGAGCTAATTTGAGACTGATATTGAGGAATTTGAACTTCACTTTATAAGCTGCGGTTTGATTTTTTTTTCAACGCACGCATGATTTTACGCCCAAAAGGGCTCAAACGCCTGCACATATGCACACACCACAACACAGCACACGCCGCATGCAGGCACGTACACACAACATCACAACATGCCCCGCATGCAAGCACATGAGCACGCACGCCGCATTACATATGCAAGCGGCAAGCATTTTCTCATACGTATATTCACAAGTATAATATATACACACACAACCAAATACGCACACACACACCCATACGCACACACACACTTGTTTAGACCGCGTTGTTATGACTTTAATGAAACGCCACATGCGTTGTGTTGACAATGGGTAATATTTTGTCCCCTTTTTTAAAAGTACTTTTAAGTCTTCTCACGCTAATCCTAAAAGAACCCTAACTCTAAAGGAACACTCTTTAACGAGGTCCGTCAAAACAACGTACGTAAATTTTTAAAGGTACGTCAAAAGAACGCCGTCTAAACATAATCACAGATGTACACATACTACCATCGTTTTGAACTGCATTGAATTCTCTTTCTGTACATACACACTAAGCTAAGCATACATTTCACAAACTCAGCCATCAGCTTTCGAATCTGTGGATTAAAAAAAAATCATTTAGTTTTCCAGCTATCGAATCTTTTGATCTCGGTCAGCCTTTTGGATAAAAATTTGCACAATCTTTTCCGCTCTTCTCTGAGTCAGAAAAGAAAAGTTGTTCTACAGTTAGTTTTGGAAACTATCGAAGTCTGCTTCTTCTGTTGTCCAGTTTTGCATGTGGGCCGCATACAAGCGCCCAATCAAGATACAAGATAATTTATTGCCAAGTGAATAATACACAAGGAAAGCATTTGGTCAACGTTGCAGCACCACACACAAAGCACACATAAAACTTAGTGAACAAGTTGACAGCAAGTCACAATAAAAGGATAAGAAGATTAAACTCATAAACAGATGAACTGTACACAAGGACAAATACATAGTTGCTAGTCAACACACACACACACACGCACACAAACACACACACATATTGCTAAATTCTGACCATCCAGTTTGCACACTTCCTCCATTCGTTCGTTCGTTCGTTTCGTTGATTAGATTAACGTCCCCGGACACTTTCGCGTATATGGGACTTGTTGAAGACAGGTAGAAAAGATGGTTCCCGATGAGGGTAGTCGAAGATGATGACCGTTATGGACAGGTCGCAAGTTGAGTAGACCGTTATAGACAGGTCGCAAGTTGAGTAAAATGCCGTGATGAAAGGCGCGCAAGGTGGATGGATCGCCGTCGTCGCAGCGTAGAGGGGCGAAGAGGTGTGGCACTGAGCCATACGAAGAAGGAAGTGAAGGCGAACACGGGGAAATACTGGCGTTGCCGCACAACTGCAGTCCGAAGATCGCCACTCTCCACAGATGTCCCCAATGTCGCCCTAGTGTAGTAAAAGTATGAAAGCTGCCTGGGAAAGCGCGACGGTCAAGCCACGACGAGGCGCGCATTCGCCGCAGCCCTTCCGCTGCTCAGTCGAAGGAGCTGTACCCGAAGAAAATGAAGATTGAAGTATGTGTGGAGTATCGTATCGGAATCTCCTTCCGAGTGCAAGCCCTGGAACGTTCTCGACCGCAGTGCCCCATGGCAAGAATCAGCGGGAGTCATCCAACGAAGACGACAGCGCACCCAGTCGGTCTGAACGCCTCCTGAAGCGCTAATGGGGCTGCCACCCCCACGAACAGTCCTGCCACGACTGTCGGACCACCGCGCTTGTGACTGCCAAATAGCCCACGGACCGCCGCAGTGTAAAATGCAGGTCGGCTGACCGCCGCAGTGGTAATCGCAGGTCGGTTAGGCTAGAGACCGCCGCAGTGTTAAACGCAGGTCGGCTGCAGTCGCTGGCGCCTTCCTCCATTCGACCTCGTGTTACTTTTATATTAGCACGCATGTGCGCAGAGTAGGCCTACTTGTACGAAACTAGCCCTGACACAAAGTTACTAGCTTTCACTACAAACATGGCTTCAACAAATGTATGGGGGACTAAAAAAATTTTTTTTACTTATGTAATAAAAAGTACTTTATTTGAAAGAGCACACTAAACCAAGTAAAATAAAATAAAAAATCAAGTGATTATCTTTATTAGTTCCAGAGATATTAAGGATAATGTGGTAATCGTAGCGTTCGGTATTATATTTGTGCACGAGCGGCATACTTTGAGTGCACTCTATGCAACCAACAGTCAACACACATTGCTGGGGTTTTGTTTTCTTGTTAAGAATGTGGTGTGACATAGAATACAATAAAAACCTATGTGATTGTGAGAATGGCATACAAGTGACAGGTGGATAAAAATGGTCAAAAACTCAGTTTCAATGCTGCACAAACAACACGAACATGCATTTTCAAGAGGCCAGCACACAAATATTAAAAGAGTTACAGTCTTGAAACTGAAGATATGTAATACAGTACATACATAATATTCATGTAATTTTTTTATTCTGTAATGGTCAATTAGATTTTGAGTTACTAAGCAGCTAGGAAGCCCTTTCATTCAAATTTGTTAGGCGGAAAAAGCACATAAACTGAACATAATGTTACTAAAGTAGCAATATCTCCAAAACTACTGGATATACTTAGCTGAAATTTTACTATGTTATTGACAACAACCAAGGCTACATACTAGCATTGCAAACATGGCTAGAAAACCAAAATACAAAATTATATTTGTCCAAATATGCGGGATTTAGTGTGTAAAAACGTAGCGTAAAGTGGATAAAATAGCAATATTTTCAAAATTAAAGCACCCACAAACCTCAAACTTTACAAACTAGTAAATAACAACAGTCCGTATAAACAAATGCTTAGAGAAGTTACCACACCATGACAGACTTGACCTGGCTGAAACAATTAAAACTTTCTCAGGAATTTGTTATTATTACAGTTAAGAATCTTGTAGCTATGACTTTTTTTCAAAACAACCGCATGCATATTTACACATGTGAATCAAATGATAAAATTAAAAAATGGCTAATTCCACAAAAGTAGTTGTGGTAGGTAGAATGTCAGCACAAGTTATTTAAGAAATTTACACACACAAATAGCGTCTGGCTTCACAAGATGCAACAACGCTAATCAAATAAGAATAAGTTATGTACTGAAACTACACATTTACAGGATGTAACGCATTTACACACAAAGCAAATGTCTTCAACAACCAAAACTTATCAAAGAACATATGGCAAAAAGCCTCGTACAAAAGTGCATAGAACTTTGCATCAGCCAAGACCCAAATTCTTCCATTTGTAGAAGTCAACGGCAAGTCCACAGTCAGAACGAACTTGCTGCTGACTGTGTCCTTGTCCGGTCTTGAGGACCACTGGTATGCATCATTTTTCACATTACTTCGCTGCAGAAATGTAATTCGGGCCAGATCTTCAGACAACATCTTCTCTATTTCTCCTACAAACCAGTCTTCCTCATACTCCACTAAAACCGATGTCCCAGGGGCAACTGATGTGAAGGACACCTGACTTTCTGTCAGTGATGCCAATGTATCATTTATCTTCGCATGCAACTCTGCATCTTCTCTCTTATCGTTGTCAGCCTCCTCTCTCTCGTTGTCATCCGCCTTCTCTTTCTCGTCGTCATCCGCCTCCTCTCTCGTCGTCAGCCTCCTCTCTGTGAATTATGTCGACCGCTGCCTCTTGTGGTTCCACTGGCTCCTCGTGCCCTGGTCTTGCTTGTCTTTGCAGAAAGGCCTTGAGGGTTTTTTTAAGGTCAGCAAGCTTGGCAGAGGCCTTGAGCAGTGGTGATGCCTCTTTCCTCTCCCTGACTTCATAAGGGCTTGTTTCATCCTTTGGAAGTGGGCATCATCTGGAGGAGGAAACAAAGTTGACTTTAAAAAACAGTAACCCTATCTCCTACATATATGTGCTGTTTCATCATTAATAGTTCTAAGGATTGCAAAATAATAACATTAGAAAAGTCCTTATAGTTATAGATTAGCTGAAATTTACAAATATTAATTCACAAGTCCCAGTCTTAGAAAACAAATTTTAATTTTAATTAGTCCAATAAACCATTGACTAAAGTGCTTATATATCGAGTAAATTTGTCTAAACAATCTTGATATTGCATTTAGTGACAAGTGTGTGGTCTACATCAACTACACCTACTAGGCTAGCTTGTAGCTTTGTTGATGACAGTAGGGCTATTCTCGAACTATCACAGTATCAGCAGCCACTTCCGGTTTGAGGTAGCGTTGTATTTTTACAATATTAATAGCCATCCTTGAAAATATACGTTTATAAATACAGCTTAGGGTTAAAATAAGTAGGCTAATAATCTTTCACATTATAGTGGTTCTATTACTTTTTTTTGCCCAAGAAAAATTACAAGTCGCGCGAAGTTGCAGTCGTTCTAACATGCTTGCTGTTAACAAACGTGAGACGCTTCACTCGGAAAACCTGCTACAACTATTTTAATTTCTTCTTTCATCTAACACTACGAACTGTTGTAGACACATAAAACAAACAGCAATAAAGAAATGCAGTACTCACCAAGAATAGCCTTCATACCGAAGATAAATCGAAGAAAAACATTCACCGGTATCGTTCACAGAACACAGGCGCGTAGCCATGTTCTTCGCTGAACTTTGGCGTTCAAAACGGACCGGGTAGTTCGCTTTGATTGGCTCGCGCAACGCGATGTCATAAATATTAAATAATTCCCTGAGACCATTAAAAACGTACAAAAACAAGCTTTCTATCGCATCTTTTTTATATAATTTCAGTTCAGTAGAAAAAACGGATATCTTCGTTCAAAAATGTCCCTCTTGTTTACACGTCATTTTAACCAATTATTTCGTATTTACATTTTTAAAAAATTATACGTGAATAAAGGGTAGAGTTCTGTGTGTTTGACCGATCTAATTTGCATGTTGCGAATGAAACCGGTTCTTCTCTCTGTGGAAATTTCCAAACGTGCTCTCTGTTCGTCGCCGAGGTTAGTGGCTGCGGCCAGCGACATGCGTTGCCAAAATCTCAATCGGATGGCTTAGATTTAGCACTAGTGTTAATTTAATAAGTAACACAGTGATTTAGACAACAGAAAGCAACACACAAAGAACAGATCTTTATTGAGAATATTTTTTGTACACTATTTATGAACATTTTCTACTGTAAAACGTCAAGTGAAAATCGAGTTCTAAAGGCCAGAAGACCGCTTTCCCGGCAGGCTTACATAGAGGCTGCCAAACATTTTTTTAAAATCTTTTTCTATTATATCATAGATGCGAATAGACGTTAAATAAAATAAATAAATAATACATATTAGCTTTTTTCTTCTCAAAAGCTATGTAGTTAGCTTTCTCAGTTAAGTCCTATCCTATCCTATTCCGTAACTCGGAGGTCGTGGGAGCACCACAGATTTTCGTTTAACCAGCGTACTCCATCTTTCCCTGTCCTCAGCAACCCTGATTGTTTCGCTCAGTGTCTAACTAGTCCATTCTCGAATGTTACCCTCCCGCCTCTTTTTCGGTCTCCCTCTTCTTCTACCTCCTTGCACTGCTCAGATAAGTGTTCTTTAGTAATTATTGTTTATGTCCGCAAAAATAATTCATTTTGTAACCGTCAGCGTTTTTATCAGATTCAGAATAAATATGTTCACAGATTTATCCTCCCCTCCCTCTCCAAACTATCTATGGCTCATACTCACAGCAATTGTCAATGAAAAGAAATTGTTTTACCTCAATTGATAAATTGAAGCCCTTTGTTAAATTTCAGAAGGCTACATGACGCGTTGAATCTTGCGTCGAATGATAAACATGTTTTTCGTAGTATAATATTATTGTTGTTAACAAGCAGACAAACGACATGTCCATGCAAGGAAATCGGTACCTTGGAAAGGTTTTGATGTGTTAAAAAGGCCAGATGAGAAAAGATAAAATTTGGCATTCGGAGAAACCTTCTTCAGCACCTTGCTATGTATACACGTTAATTATTAAATGGGTCAGTTAAGCTACATGTTACGCTGACTCTGGTCCCACGTTATCGAATACAGTTATGATTATACCTGCTGTGCAATGGTGATCGTCCATTCTTTGCATTCAAAGCGATGGTAAAGTATCCTTAAAGTTAAAAACTAATGTAATCACTGTTAATGTAAAATTATCAGCATTTGGATTGTTTAAAATTATTTTGTTGTATTCGGTTATGGTGATAATAATTCCTACGGATTATTTTAACTGTGCTCGTTTCGGTTATTCTTACTGATTACTATGGTTGGCTTGTTTCTTACTCAGATTATTGAGTCAATTCAACACATGGGTATCACCCCTTTCTCTCTGGTATCACCCACGACGAAGAATTCCCACAGCACAATAGCATGTCAGAAAATGTATTAAAACAAATAATTATCATTATTAAACTAGTTCTAATGAAAGTTCATTCATGGTGGTTTTCTCCCTGTGTTGGTTATGTTTTCTATTCACGTGGGTGCTTATTTCATTCCAGTTGTACTAAGTCAAGTTCATTTAAGGTGGTTTCTTGTTTTGTTGGTTATATTTTGGCCATCGCTTTGCGGGTTCTAATCACAATCGCTTTGCGGTTTCTTACTTCTGAGTTAGCTTTGTTTTATATCACCCACCTACCACTTGTCACGGGAGTTTTATGGGTTAATGGGCTCTGCACAATGGAATGCTGTAACCCTCACGCTTTATCCGATGGGAACCGCTAGTGAGTCACCCTGTGGATTACTTTAATAAATTTATTTGTTTAGCTCGGTCTGTGTTAAGGCTGGGGTTCAGAGATAGATAGAAAAATGGTAAAAGATCACTGTCACACTAGCTTTCACACGGCTATGAATCATATGTAGTCCAGCCACTTGATAACAGTTAAAAATCACACATTTATTTCTTCTACTCTATACAAGATCTTCGATGTACTAATCTACCTTAAACTGTCATAAGTCAATGCAAATAATTCGATCGCTTATAGTCTATGCAGCTGTTATGTCTTCATCGGGCACTGGCTGCTAGATTTCATGAAGATTGGACTACTGTGGTCCGTTTTACTACAGTTCTGAAGAGTGGACTACTGTGGTCCTTTTGCTATCAGTTTGGGTGCACTTTTGCTTATGCACTTAACTGCAGTATGGTGTGTTTGAAGTCCTTCGTTGAGGTAGCTTCTGGTACACGATGTGTCGTCGTGTAGTTTGGTCCCTTGCTACGCTGTGGGGTCTTGCAGGGGGTTTCCAGGGTTGCTCCCTCAGTCTTGTGCTATAGGGGCTAAACAGCCAACTTGGTTTTCCTGTGGAGTTGGGCGCACGGGATAGCTCGCCTGCTCGTCTGTTTGACAAAGTCAGGCCTCGTGGCTACTTGAGTGAATTCTAAAATTCACAAGTCCTGTTTCCTGGTCTATGAGTGAAGATAGTTCTCTGCTCCGGTCTAGCTGTGTAGACTTCGGTATCTTTCGTAGCACTGACTTAAGCTATGCTAAGTTTTGACCCAGTCAGAACCGGCTCTAACCGCTCTGCCTGCGTCCCATTGGTTAAAACTTTCAGATTCAAGGCCCACAGTGCTGACGTCACTAACTGCCTGCGTCAAGCTCGCAGTGTGTGTACCTCCTAGGGAGGTACCCTATATGCCACGGGCCCTATATGCCACGGGACCTATATGCCACGGGCCCTATATGCCACAGGCCCTATATGCCACGGGACCTATATGCCACAATCGCTTAGTTCTCTTTAAAACGTGCTTTTACCTTGAAATTTGCACACTGCAAATCATCCATGAGTTATATATGTATTGTAATATTTGTCGGCTCTCCCAGAATACAACTGAAAGGTACTATAAAACTATGTACTAATGGCTGTAAGTTAATTTATTAGCTGGTCAATGGTTTTTTTACAAAATGTTTCATGTCAATTTAACAACATAGCATATTAGGTAGCCATGTCACCATCAAGTAACATTTCACGTAATAGGTAGCCGTGGTGGTGAACTGCTTAAGTCGCCTTTTCACAGGCAGGTAACCATTCACATTTAGGTCGCCTGTCGTAAAAATGGGTTCAAAATTAAGTAGCAGTTCACAAATATGGTTAAGTAGACATTCACATTATAGGTAGCCGTACAAAATACTAGGTAGCCATTTCACAGTGATTGGCTACCTAAATGGTATTTAGGTCGCCAAACCTGTGGAAATAAAGGTTCACCACCACCACCACCACCAACAACAACAACAACAATAACAGCACGTGGCATATAGGGCCTGTGGCATATAGGTCCCGTGGCATATAGGTCCCGTGGCATATAGGTCCCGTAATAATAACAGCACGTGGCATATAGGGCCTGTGGCATATAGGTCCCGTGGCACATAGGTCCCGTGGCATATAGAACCCTACCCTACCTCCTATACTGTAATCGGCTGCTGTGTAATACTCTAACTTTCTAAAGTTACAATGACTAAACAAGGCTAAATAGTAAATAGGCAGGGTAAAACCAGTAATCTCGTCACACCACTGATGTAAAAGGGCTGGGTCCGGAGAGAATACAAGCCGATGTCGTGGTTAATGTGTCTAATTCAAGGATAGGACTGAGCTACCGAGTAACGGGTCAAGAACTACTGTAGACTACAATAGGCAATTGAGGCTTTATAATGTGTTAAAAAGTTCAAGATAACATTACTAATAAATTTGTCTTATCTTATCTTATCTTATTTTATCTTATCTTATCTCATCTTATCTTATACACTGCTTGTGGAAATCTGTGTGGGTGTGGCTTTCTGAATGTTTAACAACGTAAAAGCATTTTCTGGGCCGGGTGCAATGTTTATTGCTGTCTCTTGCCTGAATCAAATCTACATTCGAATCTAACATTTAAATTTTATATTAATATAATTATTAGTGTTTTGGCGTCTTTTATGTTATATTTGGCCAGTGTTTTACAATTGAAAACGATCTGTTTAACAAAGGTATTTTATTAAAATGTGTGCTGTTAGGATTATGTTTCTTCTTTTAGTAAAATCTAAATTCTGGATTTAGGTTATAGTACTTGGCTATGCTTCCTCCCTCCCTCCCTCCTTCCCCCCCCTCCCATTCTCCCCCCCCTTTCATCCCCTACCCATTCTAACCCGCAGATAAAGGAAAAGTCGTTTGGCATGTCATTGGCTACAAATGCACTTACGTTACGATGGTCTTAACTTCTTTAATTGACTATCAGTTACAGCTAAGCCTTTAAAGTCCTGCACAGTAAACGTTCAACGTTCGACTTTTACATATTCAGTCGCTTATCGGTGATAGCTGCGTTTTCGTGTTTGTTTTTTATATTATTATTCTCTTATTTTTATCGCCTGCAGTTAATGCTTGGCGATCAAGGTCGCCCGATAATTTAAGCAGTTTTCAGAATAATGCTTTTTGTCAAGTTGGAAGAAAGCCATTAACCGTTGGTCGTTTGTTTTTTTCGGAGACTTGAGGAATATAAAACTATATTTAACGTCGAATATCATTGACTGTAAAGTTCCGAGCCTGTGCCTGCAAAGTCCTGGAGTAGTGCACTTCCCCTCTTTGCTGTAGACGTCAGAATAAGACGTAACAAAATTTATTCATCCAAGAGTTCACATTCAAAAAGTTGCTTCCGGCCATACCAAAAAAAGAAGAAGAAAAAAATAATGAGTATGATAATTATCTTTCTATAACTGGTGCTTTTAAAAAACTAAAAAAAAAAATAAATAAATAAAAAAAATAATAATTAAAAAAAATAATAATAATAATAATAATAATAATAATAATAATAATAATAATAATAATAATAATAATAATAATAATAATAATAATAATAATAATAATAATTTACTATAAAATAACATGGGCGAGTTAAAAGATTAATGCTGCTGCTTGATATGATGATCAGAGATGCAACCGCAAAAAAAAAAATAAGAAGAAATAAAAAAAAAATAAACATAATAATACTAGTGCTTAGTATAATAATAACAGCTTACCAAAACATAGCATAAAGGTGACTGCTGACTCTTGAAATAATGATCAGAGATGCTTGTAACACTTGTAAGTTTCTGATAGCTACATTCAAATAAATATGGCTCAACATGAATATTTTTCTCTTTTAGAGAAGTATGCTTATATTGACTTGTCTTCGGTGTTCCTCAGGGGTCAGTTCGAGGCCCTGTTCTATTCACCCTTTACGCATCACCTCTGTCTCAGGTTATCCAAAAAAATGACACTTTTCACCATTTCTACGCAGACGACGCTAAATTTGGTCAAGGTCGGTTCAGTAGTAGTTGAGGTAATGGCTTTCAACGGACAGACCGACTGACAGACCGACAGTTGCCTCGTTCTGATTCCCGACTATTTCAAAGTATCTACAGATAAGTCTGTAAATACAAAAATAATGTCTGAGAATCTTAAAAGATAATTTCTTCTTCTTCGGTAGTGATCAGCCACAATCAGTATAATTGATTCCTTTGCGGCGGCTGGGGTTGGTTCGGTGGGTCCGGAATGCGTGAATTCGGCTAGACACCACAGACGATCGTTTAACCAACGTACTTCATATTTCTCTGTCCTCAGCAACCCTCATGGCTTCGCTCAGTGTCAAGCCAGTCCATTCTGGAATGTTGTCCTCCCATCTCTTTTTCTGTCTTTCATCTTCTTCTGCCTCCTTGCACCGTGCCTTGCAAGATGGTCTTTGCAAGGCCTAATGCTCTAGTGTTGTGGCCATACCATCGGAGTTTCGGTTTCTTCACCACTATGAGCATGTAATCATGTTGTCCAATGGCTTGTGTGATGGTCTGTCGGACTTCGTCGTTGGTGCTGTGCTGGGCATAGGAAATGCCCAGAAATCTTCTTTATCACTTCATTTCCATGCTTTGTGTTCTTCGTTGTAGATCTGCTATGAGTGTCCATGTTACGTTTAGGAAGATGGAGATGACAAGGGAGCGCAGCAAACTTACTTTGGAGTGTAGACTGATGGTCCTGTCTTTCCAAGTGGGATTCTACCTTGTCGGGACCTATCGTCTGATACAATAGTTTAACTGTGTACTGTGTTGAGGGATTAGCCTTTGAACGTAGATGTCCGTATTGATGCCATTGGTTTGTTGGTCATCATTTTCTCTGCACTTATTTCCATTCCAAAGGCTCTGGAGGTGGTGTAAAGCCTCTGCATTAGCTGTTCAAGTTCTTGTTCCTCTCCAGACAATCCATCAATGTCATCCGCAAAACGGAGGTTGGAGATTGCTTTACCCCTTATGCTGACTGTGCCTTCGTGATCTGAAATGATGTGCTCTAGGAAGATTTTGAAGTGTGTTGTAGAGAGTAGGCATCCTTAACGGACATTGATTGTTGTTCTAAACCAGCTCCCGACGGCGCTGTTGTGGAGGACTGCACTGGTAGCCTTGTCATACAGGCTTTTGATGACTTCAATAATGTTATGGCTGATGTTGTACACTCTCATGATTGCCCAAAGAGCTGCATGCCAGACTGAGGCAAACGCGTTCTTGAAGTTTACAAACACATAGATGTTGTTGGTGCTGTAGGTATTTCTCGCAGATTATTCTGAGGTTGAAAATCTGCTAGGTAGTACTTCGCCCTGCCAAGAATTCAGCTTGTTCTTCAGCTATGATTTGTTCAGCTTGGGGTTTCAACCTGTTGAGTATTATTTTCAGGAGGACTTTGCTGGGATGGGTGATGAGGCTGATGGTGTGGTAATTTTCACATTCCTGAAGGTTACCCTTTTCGGGAAGAGTGATGACAAGCGTCTGGATCCATGGTGTATGCCACGCCCCACTCTTGCAGATCTTGTTAAATATAATGGTCAGTCATCGCTTCTCCTTCTGCTTGAAGCAATTCTGCGGGTATGTTGTCCACTTCCGCTGACTTCTCCTTCTTCAGCGATTGAATTGCTGCCTCAACTTCTTGGAGAATTGGGAGGATTTCTTCTTTTTCTCTGTTCTGGGGACATGCTAGAACTGATGTGTCTCCGTTTGGTATGTGGTTGTGTCCCACCCAACCCCAAGTTCCGATTTTTTTGGACACACCCCATATTGTTTTACAATTCGGAGTCCCGGACTTCAAGCCCAAATAAAAAAGAAAGTGTGTATAGGAGGGGGGGAAGGTGGAGGGCTAGAGAGAGAGAGACAGACAGACAGACAGAGACAGAGAGAGATTGTATGGTCGAAATTCAGAATTTGGTCAAACATGAAATGAAATAAAGGACACAGAAATGATATCTTTGTTGCTGTTGTTAGATCGGGCGTCGCCTAGTATCATGATTATCCTAGTACAATTGTACCGCTCTTAAAGTTCTGATTTCACTCACTTATTCTTTGCCCCGTTCCTCCCTCCCTCTCCCTCCCCCTATCCTACACGCAATAAACCTAGCAGCTTGTTTTGCACAGCGTTCGTGTCACAGGTGTTACAGTAGGCCTATCGTGTGACCTAGGCACAGTCATCCGTCATACTTGTGTAATAATAGCTGTCTTCAGACGGACAGTTTTCTATCACTGTTATCATACTTGTGCTTATGAATGCGTTCAATTGCCCACGCTGCGCTTGCAATACAGTCGGTGTTATTGATCATCAAGTTGAACTGCATGCTTTGATTACCCTCAAATCACTTTTACGATGATATTAATGATGATCACGATACATCAAGAGTGCATCGTAATAATTATGTATCCATGAATAATACATTGTTACCCTACACATCTAATTAATTTTCGAGAGCTTCATTATAATTATTTGTACACTGATTATCTCATCTGTAACGGATTACTTGCTAGGCGTACATAATTGGTATAATGTAGGCAGGCTCGACTCTGCATGATGAGTCTATCAGTCGATTATTCTTCAGATGTCTCTCTGCGCCTTAGTAACTTGGTGTAACCTTACCTGTGCGCTGTTTTAGAAATACCTCAAAGAAGCAACTGGGTAACAGTTTAATTATTGTATGTGTCTGCTCATAAAATGTAGCCTAGATAATTATCAGGGCACTGCATTTGATGACGATCGTGACATTTGGTGTTATAAGTATGTGACTGTGTGTAGCGAAGGAAGAGTCAGAGAGAGGAGGCAGGGGAAAGGGCGATAGGCGTGTTTTAGAGTATGAGTGAGCGTGTGTTGGCGTGTACGTGTGTGGGTGTGTGTGTAGCTGTGTGTACGTGTATATGTTTGTATGCATACATCAAATTACGTTATAGGTTAAATATGCTGACGTGCGTCTGTCTTTCCGCCAAACTCTGTGCCTGTCTGTATGTCGTTTACCCCCGTTGGGGTGCCGGGGGTTTCAGTATAAATAGTATCCCCACTTTCTAGGAAATTTAGTGCTTTAAATTCCCACTGTCGCTGTCTTTCTCATTTGCTCTTTCTCATTCCTGCTCTGTTCTATCAATCTGCTATACTATCGTCTTCTTCGCTAGCCCGGTCTCCTACCTTTTTTCTTGAAAACTCTTCCGGGATAAGACTCCTTATTTGTGTATGAAGTCTGTTGGATCAGCTTGGGAATATTGGACGCTTTCTGCCAGGTGGTCACTAGGGCTTCCTATGAGGTTATTATTTAGCAATGAAGGCATTTTATATGTATGTGTTTTGTTGATAATTTATAATGATGTTTGTATTCTATTTTGTTTTTGTAAACGGGGGTTCGATAACTTGGGGTGAAGCCTCAGCCGTCCCCTGCGTGGGATGTCTTTATTGTAAAGTGACTGGCTGGTGGAGGGCATTCAGTTTTCCCACTAGGGTTGTTTCAGCAGATCTTTTATGCGGATTGGGGGTTGTCCGGTCCTGATTTGGCTCGGAAGAGTCCGCTGGACCTAAAGCAACAATTATGTAATGTAATGTCTGTATGTCGTTGTATCATGTGTAAAGCGCTATTTTATGGTTATTATTCAACTTGTTGGTCATTCTGACGAACATCTCTCCTGACGTGTCAAGCTAATGTGAAGAGGGATGACCGGTTTAGATGATGCTCATAATCCACTATGTACACAGATCATCTAAGAAAGGAGGGCAAGAGGTACCATACATAACCCCTCACCCCAGCTTTCCCCCCCCCACATACCTCCACCCTCACTCCCACCCCACATGCACACTACACACATCTATACGAGATCGCGCACACACACACATACACACACATACACTCACACACACACACACATACACACACACATACACACACACATACCAATGTTGATGATGATAACCACTACGACGTCGACAAAAACAAACAAAAACGCACTTTGTAATTAAAACTATTAAATATTCAGCAGACCCTTGATGATGATGATGATGATGATGATGATGATGATGATGATGATGATGATGATGATGATGATGATGATGATGATGATGATGATGATAGTGGTTGTGGTGGTTATGATGATGATATTATCCACCACGACGGTGATGATAATATCCACCACGACGGCGGCCAAAAAACACCCGCACTTGGTAATTAAAACAATTAAAAAATACTATACCTCAATAGATCCACTTTATTATACACGTGTTTAAACAACAAACATCATCGACGTCAAAGAGGAGGAAGGAAGAATGACTGATGAGGAAGAAGAAGGAGGGTGGGATAATGTAGAAAGAAGGAGAGGAAGGAGGTGTGTAGGGTGGGGATGAGGGGTGGGAAGGCGAGACCTTTCTCACGTCAGCAAGACTCACACTGCGTAGCTGAGACTGGCCGGTAGTAGAAGAATTAGAGGCGAAACATAAACGTCAGCTAGGCAGTGTGAGTAGCGGGACTATGTGTGAGTAGCAGGACTATGTTCTTTACGATTTGTTTGACGAGTAGTCTTAGGGGTTGCCAAGTGTGGAGGGTCGCCCAAAATGGCCAGTGGGACACGGGGAAAGTATAGTAGTGGTGGTAGGAAGGCAAAATAGGTTGGCAGTTAGAGGAGTAGATTGGTATGGCATGGGTCATGCATGCTGGGTAGGTCAAGCTGAGGTGGTATATATACATATACCAGAGGGTTTGCGAGGTTGGGGGAGCTGCAAGTAAGGTGTTGTAGGTGGTTCGTGGAATAAGATGTTTGTTCGGATTCACCCCCTCTGAACATCGGCACATAACAACAAGGTCAGCAACAACCAAACTTGCTTTGAGGATGTTGATGATGTCCATTTATAGCGCGCATGTTTCCATCCATTGTGGAATGCTCAGTGAACGGGCCGATACAGGATCTATCTCGAGCCACTTGCAGCTTTTTGGGCGCTTAGTCTGCACTGTCCTGTGCGACCAGGGGGTGGGGGGAGAGAAGGGAAGTGATCTTGGGTGTATTTGTGTAGCCGGCACACTCCCGTCTAGGAAATGAGCGTCAGGATCTTTACAGTCCATGCGATGGAATGCGTGCGTGCACAGACTAAACCTCGGTTTATGCTCTCATCCAAAGGAGTATGTCAGGCACATACACAGTCACATATATAAGCATGCAGAGGCAAACAAACACAGACACGCACACAGACGCGCACTCATTCACACACAAACGTCGACGCACGCACACAATATAATAACGCAAATAGGCCCAAATCGAATCACTCGAGTGATCGTCTCTTCCAAAAACTCACGCGTAAAACTTTAAAAGTGAGCGAGTCAAAATTAAGACACTGACACACGCACATACACCTTTACACGCAATCATAGACATTCACACTCACACACATACATTCACACTTACGCACACACACACACACACACACACACACATTTTTTTTAAGAAACGACGGTGTGAAAAAAGAAAAAGAACACCTCACAGGGAGCTGATGTCTACCGAAAAATCAACAATGACATCCGAAAAGACATGCGCACAGCAAAGGAGAACTGGATAGAAGATCAATGCCAGGAAATAGAGAACAATCTGAACAAGAACAACAGCAAGAAGGCCTACCAGACTGTGAAGCGGCTGACAAGTGTTAAACAGCCCAAAGTCTCCACTATCCAAAGCAAGTCTGGCATTTGCCTTACAGAAGAACAAGAAGTCTTGGACAGATGGACAGAGTACTGCTCTGACCTTTACAACCATACACCAAATGGAGACCCATCAGTTCTAGCATGTCCCGAGAGCAGAGAAGAAGAAGAAATCCTCCCAATTCTCCGGGAAGAAGTTGAGGCAGCAGTGCAATCGCTGAAGAAAGGGAAGTCAGCGGGAGTGGACAACATACCAGCGGAACTGCTACAAGCAGGAGGAGAAGCGATGACTGATGCTCTCACCATTATCTGTAACAAGATCTGGCAGAGTGGGGAATGGCCTACACCATGGACCCAGTCGCTTGTCATCACTCTTCCCAAAAAAGGTAACCTTCAGGAGTGTGAAAATTACCGCACCATCAGCCTCATCAGCCATCCCAGCAAGGTCCTCCTGAAAATAATACTCAACAGGTTGAAACCACAAGCTGAACAAATCATAGCTGAAGAACAAGCAGGATTCATGGCAGGGCGAAGTACCACTGAACAGATTTTCAACCTCAGAATAATCTGTGAGAAATACCTACAGCACCAACAACATCTATATCATGTGTTCATAGACTTCAAGAAGGCATTTGACCGAGTCTGGCATGCAGCTCTATGGGCAACCATGAAAGTGTACAACATCAGCCCTAAAATTATAGAAGTCATCAAAAGCCTGTATGACAAGGCTACCAGTGCAGTCCTCCATAACAGCGTCATCGGGAACTGGTTCAGAACAACAATCGGTGTGCGTCAAGGATGCCTACTCTCCCCAACACTCTTCAACATCTTCCTAGAGCGCATCATGTCAGATGCTCTTGCAGATCACGAAGGCACAGTCAGCATAGGGGGCAGAGCAATCTCCAATCTTCGTTTTGCGGATGATATTGATGGATTGGCTGGAGAGGAACAAGAACTTGAACAGCTTGTACAGAGGCTTGACACCACCTCCAGAGCTTATGGAATGGAAATAAGTGCAGAGAAGACCAAAATGATGACCAACAACACCAATGGCATCAACACGGACATCAAAGTACAAGGCCAATCCCTCAACACAGTGCACAGCTTCAAATATTTAGGAGCCATTGTGTCAGACAATGGGTCTCGACAGGAAGTCCTCTCCAGGATCGCACAAACAACTGCTGCCCTGACAAGGTTGAAGCCCATTTGGAAAGACAGAACCATCAGTCTACATTCCAAAGTAAGACTGCTGCGCTCTCTGGTCATCTCCATCTTCCTATATGCTTGCGAAGCATGGACCCTCACAGCAGATCTCCAACGAAGAATACAAAGCATGGAGATGAGGTGCTACAGAAGACTTCTGTGCATTTCCTATACCCAACACATCACCAACGTTGAAGTCCGACAGACCATCACACAAGCCATTGGACAACACGATGACCTGCTCACAGTGGTGAAGAAACGGAAACTCCGATGGTATGGCCACGTCACGAGATCATCAGGCCTTGCAAAGACCATTCTGCAAGGCACAGTGCAAGGAGGTAGAAGAAGGGGGAGACCGAAAAAGAGGTGGGAGGACAACATTCGAGAATGGACTGGTTTGACACTGAGCGAAGCCATGAGGGCTGCTGAGGACAGAGAAAGATGGAGTATGCTGGTTAAGCGATCATCTGTGGTGCCCCTACGACCTTCGGGTTATGGGACAGGATAGGAGGATAGGACGGTGTGATGACTGTCGTGAAACTCTACATACATTATTTTAACACACTTACCATCATTTTGACATTATTTTGACATTTTGCCATTTTTGGAAGCTATCCCTAACCCTAACCTTAACCCAAACCCGTAACGTAACCCTAAGCCTCACACAGCCCTGACCCTAACGGAACACTATTTTGACGTCAAAATAACGGGGTCCGTCAAAAGAAAGTACGTAGAGTTTCAAGTGTATGTCAGAGTAACGTCGTTTCTACCTAGCCACACGCGCGCGCGCACCCACACACACTCACACACGCACACACACACACGCACACACACACACACACATACAAATGTTATTGTTCTAAGGCATTTATAATTATCCTTGTTACTATATTAAGTGATAAGGACATACTTTCCTTTTTAAACAACAATCCTATCCTAATACAACTACTCCGCTGCTATTTTCAGCACCATTTGTGGTACTTCCTATTAATAAACAACAGCCACAGGGCGCGAATTCTGCTTAGCCTCACACTGCATCCGCCATCGTATAGTTTACGATAGTTATGCCTCCTCTCCCACCCCCCACCCCATCACCACCACCGCCACAACCACAACCACTAACACCACAACCGCCATCAACACCAGCAGCGCTTACAACTTCACTCTCCAGCTAGTTTCAACCCTTCGCAGCGAAGGGACTAGAGCAAGCGAAAAGTTTTCTGGCCCGGTCACAAAGTTGCGTTGTAGTTTCAGCGGGCTTCCCTACTCAACAGTTCGCCAGCGTACTTTTTACTACTACAAGCGAAAAGCTGACAGTTGATGTGTGTGCGTGTGCGCTCGCGTGGTTTGTGTTATAGTGTTTGTTATTTTTTTTCCAAATGGTTTGGCGTGGTGGTTACTAAACCTTTTTTGTTTTTTGGTGTGCTCCTTTGTGGCTATTATCTGTTTTACTGTGTGCTTCAGCGTTATTTGTGAAATTTGAAACAACAAACGAAGAGCTTGCATTGGAGTGTAGGAAAAATCGTAGAGAGTTAAAAAAGGAAAACTCGCCAAAGCTCTACAAGTGCGAAGGGACAAAAACTCCGAGTAAACAGCTAGATGTGCAAAAGGAAGGAAGAGAGAGAGAGTGAGATATAAAGAGAGAGAGAGAGAGAGAGAGAGAGAGAGAGAGAGAGAGAGAGAGAGAGAGAGAGAGAGAGAGAGAGAGAGTATGTGACTGTGTGACTACGTGAAGGGGGCGTTGAATGTAGGCCTATATGAGTGTGATTACACAGATTTGTGTGCCTGCATGCGTTTGTTTGTCTCTTTCTATGTATGTGTGTGCAGTGTGTGTAGGTGTGTGCACATGGGAGTAGAGAGCGAGAGAGAGAGAGAGAGAGAGAGAGAGAGAGAGGGAGAGAGAGAGAGTATGTGACTGTGTGACTACGTGAAGGGGGCGTTGAATGTAGGCCTGTGTGAGTGTGATTACACAGATTTGTGTGCCTGCATGCGTTTGTTTGTCTCTTTCTCTGTATGTGTGTGCAGTGTGTGTAGGTGTGTGCACATGTATGGGAGTAAACCTGACGTCACACTGTCCTTGAGACCTTCGGAAATTAAAAGAGAGAGAGAGAGCGTGGGGGTGGGGGGTGGGGGAAGGGGGATCGGAGGCATACTCGACAGACTCAGACATTTTGTAATCACCACAGGATACAGATTTTAGGCGGTATCCTAATCTTACAATCGTTCCTCGTATCATTCACACTCACATTCTGCGATTTTCAGTCAAGTATGCCAGAGAGAGAGAGAGAGAGAGAGAGAGAGAGAGAGAGAGAGAGAGAGAGAGAGAGAGAGAGAGGAGAGAGAGAGAGAGAGAGAGAGAGAGAGAGAGAGAGAGAGAGAGAGAGAGAGAGAGAGAGAGAGAGAGAGAGAGGTTTTATGTTAAAATTAGATAACCGGAGATATAAAGGACGAGAACAGAGACATGCAGGCAGAGACAATCCGAGTGTCGCAGAAGGACGATCACTCAACGATTCACGTTGGTGAATACTCAGCGCTTCCTGTTGAAATTAGCCTACTCAATGGTTCTTATTAATGAAATTAGCCTATTGCATAAATCATGTGGAAATTAGCCTACTCAACGCTTCCGGTTGAAATTATGGCCTACTCAGTGGTTCAGGTTGAAATTGGCCGACTGAACTGATCATGTTGACATTAACCTACTCGACTCGTGTTAAAATTACCCTAATGAATTGTTCATGCTTGCATTAGCCCACTCAACATAACAGTGTTGAATCATTTCCCAGCAGTCTAAGTCAATTAGGGCTGATCCTATTTTGCATGTCCCACTGAAACGTCTGTTTTCTATATAAGTATATTAGTTTACGCTGCAATTCCCACAGCCAGTTTACTATGTCGGCCGGAGTATACTTTTGCGATGTCCCAGTAAGAAGTCCGTTTACCATGAAGACCGAGTAAGGATATATACTTTGCAAAGTCCCAATAGAAATGGAGACAGAAAAAAACAAGTAAGGTTACTACTATTTAGGTACTGTACTGTACACGTCTCGACCTATAGCGAGATACGTTATACTGATAGCGACGACTCTCGTTTCTGTGTTTAAAGGCCTTCACACTGAAGAACTGTTGTTGATCGCTTTCTTCACTCACTCGCTCACTTCTCTCTACTCGATTTGACGAGGATAGACGAGAGTAAGTGACATAGTGGAACGATCAAGTGTAGGAAAACAAAGGAAGCCGTAGTGATCTGTAAGCAGAAGAGAATAGAGAGAGAGAAAGATGTGTGTGTAGAAGCCTACGATAGGTATATGTATAGGCCTAAAATTGCTACGTATATAGAGCTAAAATTGCTATGCTCAGAGACCTAAGATAGCTGTGTGCATAGCTTTAAGATATGTGCACAGGCTCAAGCCAGCTCTGTGAATAGGCCTTAGACAGCTATACGTTCTGTTAGCCAAGTAGAGTTACGCGTTTCTATTGATTTGTAAGCAAAGAAATCAAGGCCAGAGCTAAGACTTTAATGAAATTGCTTCTCGATTATATATGAGACCTTAAGTGATCTCTGTGTATGTACTGTAAATGGTGACTGAGTGTATGAATGAACGAACAAGTTATACGTTCCACGGAATATGATATGCCAACAGAGATTATGGATAGGCTTTGTGTGTGCTATAAATAGTTGAACGTTTCAAGGGATCTTTTAAACGGAAAGAAAGCACTGTTATTTCCTGGTTATTTAACAAAAAGATGTAACTGTAAATAGGGATTTTTAGGTCCTCTATATTTAATAATGTATGAAGTGGTTTCTATAAAGAGACGAAGAGATCGTCAAGGTTTTCTTCTAGAAAGCAACAACAAAAAATATACGTTCAAATGCTGAGCAATATGAGCGAATAGCTAAAGGCCTATATAATATTTATGTAAACGTTTCAAAGTATTTGTAAGCATAAACAACTTGAGAAAAGATATCTTAGCTTACTATATCACAGAATGTATTATTCTTTCAAGAAAACAGAACGAACAGTTTGTTTTACTTTATATAGGCTACAGTTTTTAAGAGATTTATTAGACAAATATGGCGATGAGCAATACAAACATGTGAGCTTGTTTTCCTCTAATATCAAAGATGCGAATAGTGTTGTTGTTTTTTTTTAAATACCACACGTGTGAATAATTATTTTTCTTTTAATATCCCAGCTGTGAATAGTGTGTCGTTTTTTTTTCTAATACCACACATGTGAATAATTATTTTTCTTCTAATATCACAGATGTGAACAGACGTAAAATTAAATAAATCAATAAATAAAATTAATTATTAAAAGACAAGAACAGATTTGTATCGCTGATCGGCAAAACTTGACGGAGCAAATTAAGACTCAAGCCAAGATCAAACACTTCAAGGTCAGAGACCCTTTTGAAATGCACAATAAATATGGCCTCACCGGGAAAAAAAAAAGATTAAGAGCCAAAAAAAATCTCTGTTAAAAATACCTTTATAATACACATTTATACATGCATCTGTATATTTGCCTATTAAACTGGCTTGCAGCTGATTAGGGATCTTTAAGTTTAACTAAAAAAGAATCTCTTTTCCACTGTTCCATTTGAGGTATTTCAGTTAGTTCCTTCTTTTTTTTTTTTAAGTGAGACAACTTCTTTTCCCGGTGTATTTGTAAACAAAAACGTGTGCTCTCTGTTCTTTGACTGAGCCACGAGTTTTAGAAAACGAAGGAAAAGAATAGGAAAAGAAGAACAACGAGACACAGTGATAGGGATAAGATAAGGATTAAGTGAAATGAACAGTGAAACAAGGAAGAAAGAGAAGGACAGCAAGTGTGTGCGTGTTTGTGTGTGTGTGTTTGTGAGAGAGAGAGAAAGAGCGAGAGAGAACATGTGCGTGTGGGGGGAGGGTGTGGGGGTGCGTGTATGTGTGTGTGTAAGAGAGACAGACAGAGAGAGACACACGCAGACAGGCAGACAGGAAGGACAAGGACAGTGTACATGTGCTTGTGTGTTTGTGTTATTCGGAACTAGTGCATGTAATGGAGTGTCTTTACGTGTACGGTTTACTACCGTCAACCTCCGCTGGAATGTAGATTCATGTTTTCAGTGAAGCATGTCAGCATTTTAAAAATTGTATTTTATTTTATATATACAGTATATATATATATATTTTTTTTTTTTTGGGGGGGGGGGGAAGGGGTGGTGGTGGAAAGAGGGTTGTTATTGATTGTGTGCATGTGTGAGCATTTCGCCTTCTATGCAGGCCTAAGCTTACTTTTAAGGGGGGGGGGGGGGGAGAGGGGGGTGACTATAACATTATATCGGTTTTGTAATCATAGGTGCCTGTGCATGTAGTTAGTCAATGTACTATAAGATAGTTGCCAAGTTGGTAAACTTTCTTTAGGCAGGTTTGGTCCATGCATGTTTAGCCATGTTTATTATAATATATATATTTCAGTCGGCTTCTTTTCACTGAAGTGATAAAAACACGGGAATGGATTTGAAGGGTGAGGGCGGGTTGGAATGAGGTGCGGGCGGGGGCGGGTGATGAGATGGGAGAGAGGGGATGAGGGAAGCAATATTGGGCGATTGGATTGGAGTTAAACTGTTTATTGCAGAGGAAATTATATTGGTATGTGTATAGAAAGTTAGCGTAACTTTTATCAACAGTTTGTTTATCTTCGACACGGAGAAAACAAAACCGTTTTAGTTTGTAAAATGCGAAACTTTAACTTGTAAGGCTTTGAAATAAATTTATGTTTTAAAAAATGTTTTAACTTCTCAAAGTACAGCTGTACTACTTTTAACGATCTTTGTGTGTGTGTGTGTGTGTGTGTGTGTGTGTGTGTGTGTGTGTGTGTGTGTGTGTGTGTGTGTGTGTGTGTGTGGATTATTCCAAGTCTTCACAGTTCCAGGTTTTGTGAGCTTTCAATTTGGTGATTTTTTTTCCAGACGTGGAAGACTTTAAAATGAACTCTCACACACAAAACCTTGTATAATCTACTTAATGAAAAGTGTAGGCGTGCAAGATTAACGATCGTTTGGGGTTTTTTTTAAATGCAAGTCTTCACTGTTCGTAGTGTAAGCGTTGTCCATCAAGTTAATGTTGGTTTTCTGTACCTAAGACTAACTTATATCGAATTGAAGGTTTTAGCGACTCTTGCGAGAAGAAAGAACCAGGAACAACATAAAACAAAAACCTCTTGGTAAACTTTATGAGTTTTTGATAGCGCAGGTTTGTTCTGTTGTGCGTTAATGTGTAACTTGCTACAACACATGTCCATTGTGAAGTAACCTTGTGTCATCACATGGGAGTTAAGGTTATGATCCTGCCTGTCAACGTTGTTCTATAACTTTAGCTCGGAAGTCTGTTCACCTGTATTATCTCGTGGTATTTCTAATTACGGTGGATTTTCTTTTGCATCTGTCAGTCGCTACTGTCATCGACGTCATCACCGGCAATCATCGTCGTTGTCGGTGTTTCTGTTGTAACTTTTGACCTGGAAGTATTACTCAACGGCATAAACTAGCGGTACGTTTCTATTGGATTTGGTAACAGCTGTCGTCGCCGTCATCATCACGTCGTCGTCGTCGTCGTCGTGGTAGTTGCAGCAGTTTGGTAATAATATAATAACCATGTCGGAGGAGGAGTCTACCGATGCGCCTACTGTAAATGCGGAGGAATGGGAAACCTACTGTAAGTGAAAAAAAAAACAATATGTCGTTGTAGTTGTTGTTGTTGTTGTTTTGTTGTTGTTGTTGTTGTTGTTCTTCTTCTTCTTCTTCTTCTTCTTCTTCTTCTTCTTCTTCTTCTTCTTCTTCTTCTTCTTCTTCTTCTTCTTCTTCTTCTTTTTCTTCTTCTTCTTCTTCTTTTTCTTCTTCTTCTTCTTCTTCTTCTTCTTCTTCTTCTTCTTCTTCTTCTTCTTCTTCTTCTTCTTCTTCTTCTTCTTCATTTCCTGCTTCTGCTTGTTGTTGTTTGTTGTTGTTGTTGTTATTATTATTGTGGTTGTTGTTGTTGTTCTTCTTCTTCTTCTTCTTCTTCTTCTTCTCCAACGACGTCGTTGTACAAATCCTAAGTGTTTTTATTTTGTTTATTTTAAATAACGTCACCGAAGCGATTCTAGATTTAAATCCTAATAGGGTATTATGTTGTCATTGTCATCTATTCTCAAAAAAGTATGTATCCTCTTCAGCTTTCGTCTATCTCATTATTTTCACAACTCACAACGACTCCACCACCACCACCACCATCATCACCAACATCGCACTCTAACAGTAAAATCCAGTTTTAGAAATATGATAAACAATGTATGCATATAATATTATTATTATACATACACATAACTCATCTCATATCTCAAACGGTGGTTATTGTCAGCTCACGTTGGGCGTGTGCCGTTACAGACGTTTTGAACAGAATTGGACCATTATAGTACAGCTGGGTGGAGGCGGAATATGGCTGCCTAGCTTTATAAAACTTGATCAGTGTTGATTGTTTTTGATTTCTTCAGTCAAAGTCAGACACATGCTACCTAGCTGAGACTCCGCGACACTAACGTTCGTTTGTCTCTTTCCGTGAGATAAATTTAAAGTCCCCAACACATGAGCATATATATAGGAAATTGTTCTGTCTCTTTCCTAGTGAACTTCCACTTATAAGCCTAGGCCAATCTCAGCTACGCAGAGAATAATGAAATCAGAAACCTTCCGGGATAATAATAGTTTGTCCTTAAAAAAACCTTGACTTAAATTCGTAATTATCAGTTCTGGCTTAAATTTTAAACCGCTGTTTACTACTTTGTGTGATCGACCTTGGAAAACTCTTTGAAACTCTTCTAAAGGATGTCACAAACCTAATCGGAAAGATAAAGCGTATGAGTAACGAACACAACCAAGGTTGTTTGTTTTTTTTAATTTTATTTATGTCGCCTTTGTTGTGACATCTTTGTCTGTCACTCTGTCCAAGATAATGGGAAAACCATACACAAGCCTTTACGCACTTTAGAGGGCCACACGTTTGTTAACATGTTTGAACGGATTTAATTGAGATAATAATTGTAAGCAATGGACATTACACAATTGAGGTAGACGAGTAACTCACCGTAAAATACTTTTGAGATAATGCAATTGGGACAATGATCCTGTTGAGATAGTACAATTGAGACCATTACTAGTTACATTTTGAGATAACGATTTCCAGACAATCATTATTTAGTATTTGCGATAATACATTGGAAACAATTTAGTCGTACTTTAAAAAAAATGTATTGGGGTCCGCAGTACATAGGACACCAGTGTTTGGTTCCCACAGCATAGCTGGGACTTGCCGTGTGAGAAGTAAACGTAAGCCTCCGCGAGTTTCAGCTATGCGTTGTGTTTTTGGTGTTGACCTAGATATGGTATTATTTTCTATATCAGTCAAATGCCTGAGTTCAGTTTCCTATTTAATAATGATAATGATGATGATAATAATAATAATAATAATAATAATAATAATAATAATAATAATAATAATAATAATAATAATAATAATAATAATAATAATAATAATAATAATAGAAGAAGAAGAAGAAGAAGAAGAAGAAGAAGAAGAAGAAGAAGAAGAAGAAGAAGATGAAGAAGAAGAAGAAACGAAAGAAAAGAAAGAAAGAGAAGAACCACAAGATGAAGGATATATATGCGCTTTCCTCATAAATTAGTCTTAAAGCGTAAAGAAGAAGTAGAAAAGGAAACGAAGGAGAAGAAGAAGAAGAAGAAGAAGAAGAAGAAGAAGAAGAAGAAGAAGAAGAAGAAGAAAAAGAAGAAAAAGAAGAAGAAGAAGAAGAAGAAGAACAAGAAGAAGAAGAAGAAGAAGAAGAAGAAGAACAAGAAGAAGAAGAAGAAGAAGAATCACAGGCACAAGCACAAGAATACGAGCAAGAAGATTGTATGCCATATAAGGGCTGTCCTCATAAATCAATCTTAAAGCACGACGACGACGTCGAAGAAGAGGAGGATGAGGAGGAGTTTATGCTACCAGACGGTGAAGCGGCTGACAAGTGTTAAACAGCCCAAAGTCTCCACTATCCAAAGCAAGTCTGGCATTTGCCTTACAGAAGAACAAGAAGTCTTGGACAGATGGACAGAGTACTGCTCTGACCTTTACAACCATACACCAAATGGAGACCCATCAGTTCTAGCATGTCCCGAGAGCAGAGAAAAAGAAGAAATCCTCCCAATTCTCCGGGAAGAAGTTGAGGCAGCAGTGCAATCGCTGAAGAAAGGGAAGTCAGCGGGAGTGGACAACATACCAGCGGAACTGCTACAAGCAGGAGGAGAAGCGATGACTGATGCTCTCACCACTATCTGTAACAAGATCTGGCAGAGTGGGGAATGGCCTACACCATGGACCCAGTCGCTTGTCATCACTCTTCCTAAAAAAGGTAACCTTCAGGAGTGTGAAAATTACCGCACCATCAGCCTCATCAGCCATCCCAGCAAGGTCCTCCTGAAAATAATACTCAACAGGTTGAAACCACAAGCTGAACAAATCATAGCTGAAGAACAAGCAGGATTCATGGCAGGGCGAAGTACCACTGAACAGATTTTCAACCTCAGAATAATCTGTGAGAAATACCTACAGCACCAACAACATCTATATCATGTGTTCATAGACTTCAAGAAGGCATTTGACCGAGTCTGGCATGCAGCTCTATGGGCAACCATGAAAGTGTACAACATCAGCCCTAAAATCATAGAAGTCATCAAAAGCCTGTATGACAAGGCTACCAGTGCAGTCCTCCATAACAGCGCCATCGGGAACTGGTTCAGAACAACAATCGGTGTGCGTCAAGGATGCCTACTCTCTCCAACACTCTTCAACATCTTCCTAGAGCGCATCATGTCAGATGCTCTTGCAGATCACGAAGGCACAGTCAGCATAGGGGGCAGAGCAATCTCCAATCTTCGTTTTGCGGATGATATTGATGGATTGGCTGGAGAGGAACAAGAACTTGAACAGCTTGTACAGAGGCTTGACACCACCTCCAGAGCTTATGGAATGGAAATAAGTGCAGAGAAGACCAAAATGATGACCAACAACACCAATGGCATCAACACGGACATCAAAGTACAAGGCCAATCCCTCAACACAGTGCACAGCTTCAAATATTTAGGAGCCATTGTGTCAGACAATGGGTCTCGACAGGAAGTCCTCTCCAGGATCGCACAAACAACTGCTGCCCTGACAAGGTTGAAGCCCATTTGGAAAGACAGAACCATCAGTCTACATTCCAAAGTAAGACTGCTGCGATCTCTGGTCATCTCCATCTTCCTATATGCTTGCGAAGCATGGACCCTCACAGCAGATCTCCAACGAAGAATACAAAGCATGGAGATGAGGTGCTACAGAAGACTTCTGTGCATTTCCTATACCCAACACATCACCAACGTTGAAGTCCGACAGACCATCACACAAGCCATTGGACAACACGATGACCTGCTCACAGTGGTGAAGAAACGGAAACTCCGATGGTATGGCCACGTCACCAGATCATCAGGCCTTGCAAAGACCATTCTGCAAGGCACAGTGCAAGGAGGTAGAAGAAGGGGGAGACCGAAAAAGAGGTGGGAGGACAACATTCGAGAATGGACTGGTTTGACACTGAGCGAAGCCATGAGGGCTGCTGAGGACAGAGAAAGATGGAGTATGCTGGTTAAGCGATCATCTGTGGTGCCCCTACGACCTTCGGGTTATGGGACAGGATAGGATAGGATAGGAAGCTTTTTTCTCATAAATTTTAAAGCTCCAAGAAGAAGAACAGGAAGGTGAATTTATACTATATAGATATAAGCGCTTTCTTTATAAATCCGTCTTAAAGCAAGAAGAAGAAGAAGGAGGAGGAGAAGAAGAAGAAGAAGAAGAAGAAGAAGAAGAAGAAGAAGAAGAAGAGAATGAAAGAAAGAAAGAAAAAAAAAGCAAAGGCAGAAGCACCAGAAGAAGTGCGGCGATCTGTATCTATCATACACTCTGGCATGTTACACACACTCACTTTTACATACATCACACACACACTCACACACACACACACAACAACACACACACCCAAACACACACACACACACACACACACTCGTCGATCAAACATGGCGCTCACAATTAGAAAAAAGAAAAAAAAGGAATCTAGTAATTTTTTTTAATTGTGGGTTGACTTTGCATCCAGTAGGATTATTGAGGAAGCGGGTGGTGGGTTGAGGAGATGGGGAAGCCGAAGAACCCGGAGAAAACCTTCGGTGACCCGTTAAATCTGATACTAAGCCAAATATGTGGTCCCCGGCGGCAGCGCGAGTCTTCTCAAATGGCATTATTGCCCTACCAGATATAGCATACAACTTGGTGTGTTTATAATTTCTGGTACAGCATAATGCAAGGTGTTGCGCACCAATTACTAACAGTGCATGTGCTATGTTGTATTGGCTACGAAACCATTCAACTTTAACAGTACAACTTATGTTAATCTGATGAATAAAATTTGATACAACAACAACAACAATCAACTTTAACGTGTCCCATAGGCGCGCGTTGGTGTAAACTGTCTTTAGCCGTGATTTCCATATTACCATAGCATAGCGAATGAAATTGAGTTTTCACAATTTACACACAATATTTTTAAATTTATTTTGGTAGTATTTCATTTGATAGGATGAACTTAACGAGCCTACAATAACAGTCTGGCGAATGTATATAACGTGCACCCAGTTCCTTGATAGCAGGACTTGATCATTGTGGCGAAAGGAACTGATAACTTCGTGTTCCCATGACGATAATGGTAACTACATGATTATTGTGGGAAAAGTCGTGTCATTATAAGTGGATAAGACAGTCAAATAAGTGGTGGGAAAACAACTTACTCAGCTACCATTAAGGAGGCTTGAGACCTAGTCATTGACATTGTGCCGTTGGAAATGTTGTTCATTGTATTACTTTACTTACATTCCTTCCCCGTTGAGGCCAAACGCTGAAGTAAAACAGTCTAGAAATGCTAATGGCGGGACCGCTGCCTTGCCCATTCACCTGACCATACTGCTGTAGCCGAGGTTCCACCAGTCTTTGCGAGTCTGAGCTACGCAGTGTGCTAGCTTACCACACATTGAGGAACCCATGGATCCACGGCCGGATTCCGTGTGTTTTGTTTAATTTTGCAATGTTGGATTATCCTATGATCTGAAACTACTATAATGAATGAACGCGAGTGCAGATCCGCTCCAATCCTACAATGCTCATTTGTATAGAACACAGCTCTAGGTCGAGACAGCTGGCATGCTGGGGACGCTGGGGTGCGGGCCAAATAGTAGCCAACAAATTAATCGCTAATGCACATGTGCACGTGAATGTCCGTCAAATGCTCCTT